>JAAAKG020143868.1:0-33374 GCA_010014905.2 Druon quercuslanigerum
TGACCATCGCCTGTTATTTTATAGTTTCCCATCTTTCGCTACCCGGCGCTGTTACGAACTTTCATTTTTTTCTAAACCGGGAGAAATCCCAAATATTCACCGGGAGAAAGCCGGGAGCTGAAAATTTAAAAAATAGTCGCCACCCTGAGTATGACCTGTAATTTGAAATTTTCCCAAAAATCGCTACCCTGCTCTGCAAAGAGAGTTCATTTTTTTCTAAACCGGGAGAAATCCCAAATATTCACCGGGAGAAATCCGGGAGTTGAAAATTTAAAAAATAGTGGCCACCCTGAGTATGACTTGTAATTTGAAATTTTCCCATAAATCGCTACCCTGCTCTGCAAAGAGTGTTCATTTTTTTCTAAACCGGGAGAAATCCCAAATATTCACCGGGAGAAAGCCGGGAGCTGAAAATTTGAAAAATAGTCGCCACCCTGAGTATGACCTGTAAATTGAAATTTTCCAATAATTCGCTACCCTGCTCTACCTTCTAAGACATTTCTGCAAAATGGAGTGACAGGCTAGTTGGTAATTGAGACTTGCGAGGATGATCCGCTAGGCTTCTTCTGGCAATATTTACATAGAGTATGCTCAATTATACTGAATAATAGTGTTGCACGATATCGTTGGAGGAATCCGAAACTACACCAGTCTTTAATTAATTAACCTTTCCACGCTACGCAAATGTTTGATTAAATCAGGTAGTTATTACTCAATGAAATTTCAATTAGTGAATGAAGTTGCAGGGATTAGGTTACTCTGGTTTCAAGAAAATAAGAAATTATACTGGTTTCTCGTATTAAATTGAGTATATACAACATTTATAATTCAACTAACGTGTCTCAAGCCTTGGCTTAACTTCATAAATTTAAATTAGTGTCAGTAGTAGAATAAATTTTGAAAAATAGTAGCAAAAATAGTGCCCTACAATCTTTTAATTTTAAAATCGAAGATTTAAATATTTTTGAAATCTGGTATAACGATATACACCTATCAAATCGAGTGAAATTCTTTCCAATCTTTTTAAGCACTTCAAAAGCTTCAAATATCATTTAAATCCTTGGAGAATTCCTGAAATCTGTTGATATGCTCTCAAAATTCAGGAAAATTCGTAAATCTTTTTAAATCCCTTGAATTACGTAAAAAATCCATTTAAATCTTATAAATAGTTTTTAAATCCGATGAATCCTTTAAATATGAAGAAATCACTTAAAACATCCTAAATCCATGGAAATGTCTAAAATCTTTAAAATTGAATTCAATTTCATTCATCAAAACTTCTAAAGTTTTCTAGCAATCAGTTGAAATCACATGATCTCTTTTATTTATCATTGATATATTGGGCACTTTTTTAAAATCCTAGGAAACTTTTTGATTTTCCTGAAATGAATTAACATCGCCTAATTTTTTTTAATCTCCTAAAATTCCTTGAAAGTTACAAAATCTCTTAAGTCTGTCTTTCATCATTCCTATAACAATGATAAAAACCTCTGAAATCCCGCTAAATTCCATCAAAATCCCTTAGAAAATTTAAAATCCACTGAAATCCAACTAATATTTATTAAAAATCCCTAAAATCCGTTTAAATCCTATGAAATCTCAGGAAAACTCTTAAATTTTTTCAAAAACTTGAAGTTTTTCAGTTCACTGAGAATCAGTGACCTGCTTCTAGCTATTTGGATCAGTGAAAACTCACTGGGAATCAGAGGCTATTCTTTGAAATTCCAGTAGTTTTTCACCGACTTCTATATTAAAAAAATATTAAAATTTCAGTAATAAACTATGTTTCAATGATTAATAAATAAAAGTACACTGCATAATCAGTGAAAATCCTTCCTGATTTGGTTTCGTGACACACTTCGCACGGATTGGAATTAAAAGAAAATTCCACAAATATTTTATTGCATAATTTGAAATTCCTTAGAAAATTTTTAATATCTGAAATTTATCTAAAATCCGTTGAAATTTTTAGAATCCCTTAAATTTTATGAAATCGTATGTAATAAATATTGAAATCTTAAATATGATTTTAAATTTCCTAACCATTTTTTACATTTTTAAAGGCCTCTAAGACCCAATATAAAATCAATCAATCAATCAATCAATCAATCAAAAAATAAATAAAATAAAATAAAAATAAAAAAATAAAATAAAAAAATAAATCAATAAAATCAATCAATCAAGGATTTCAGATTTCAAGAAGTTTCATCTGATTTCAAAATTTTACGACTGTTTAAAGAAATTTTAAGAAACATTACAAATTTCACAAATTTGTATTTGATTTGACTATAAACAAGATTGTTTTAATTGGTATTACGGTCGATAATATTTATTTTTCTTCTGCAATTAATTTGTAATAAATATATATTTTTCGAGAATAAAATAAAAATTTGATTTGTTTATGTTTCTTCCTGGACTGACTCACCCGATTCGGTGGTAAAAAAATATATATTTGTTAAAAATGTATTGAAAAATAAAAATAAATATTATAGAATGCTAACTGAAAAAGTCTTCTTTATGGTCATAATACTTGGGTCAATTAATAAAGATATCTTTCTAAAAACATCAAAGATTTCATCTAACTAACTTTATTTTATTCATAATATTTTTAAACAAATTTTAAAAGATATTACATATTTCAGGATCATAATACGAAATTTGTAATTTTTCTTTAAATATCCTCAAAAATGATGCAAACTGTGAAATCCTTTGAAATTAGATTAAATTTCTTGAAATATTTTTAATTCTTTAAAGATTTACAAAATTGCTGAAATCTTTAATATGATTTTAAATTTGCTAACCATGTTTTAATCTGTAAAGGCCTCTAAGACCCCATATAATCCTATGAAATCTGTCAAAATTTAATTCCATTTTATTCACTGCCTCAAGTTCTCTAGAAATTTTTCGAAATTTCGTAAAATCCCACGAAATCTTTTGATATCCTTTTTAAAAACCTTAAAATTCGATACATCTCTTAAAATTTTTTTGGAATCTTGTATAATAATCTAAAGTCGTTTCAATCCATTACCATTTTTTAATCTTTCAAGGATTTCACATATTTCAAGAAGTTTCATTTAATTTAAAAATTTTCAGATTGTTTAAAGAAGTTTTAAGAAATATTAATAATTGAACAAATATTTATTTGATTTGACTATAAAGAAGATGCTTTTAATTGGTATCGCGGTTGAGAATATTTATTTTTGTTCTGCAATTAATTTTTAATAAATATATATTTTTTGAGATTGAAATAAAAATTTGATTTGTTTATCATTCTTTCTGGACTGATTCACTCGATTCGGTGGTAAAAATATATATATATTTTTTAAATTTATTGCAGAATAAAAATAAATATTATAGAATGCCAATTCAAAAGATCTTCTTTAGAGTCATAATACTTGTGTCAATTAATAAAGATATCTTTCTAAAAACAGCAAAGATGTCATCTAACTGACTTTATTTTATTTATAATATTTTTTTTAAATTTAAGAGATATTATATACTTCAGGATCATAATTCTAAAATTTGTAATTTTGCTTAAAATATCCTCAAAAATTATGCAAACTGTGAAATCCTTTGAAATTAGATTAAATTTCTTAAAATATTTTAAATCCTTTAAAGATTTACAAAATTTCAAAGGATTTTAAGAGAATTCCAAGATATTAAAAAATGTTAAGATTATAATCCTGAAATTCCTAATACCTTTTAAAATCTCTTCTAAAAATTTTGAAAACTTTGGTATCCTCTAAAATCAGATGAAAATGCTTGGAATCTCTTAAAATACCCTCAAATCTTTTAAGGTACTCTAAAAGCTTTCGAAAAATATAAAATTCTTTTAAATCACTAAAATATGTTAAAATTCTTTTTAAAAAAACACTTGCAATCATTAAAATCTTGTAAAACATTTAGAAATCCCTTGAAATCTTTAGAAGCGCTATTTTATGCAATCAAGCGAAAAACTGAAACTATCTTTTCAGACAAAGTGAAGAAATAGTTGCCTTAGCGATAAATTTTAGAAAATAGTTGCAATATTTTTATTTTCTAAAAATAGTAGGAAAATAGTTGTATAGTTAAAAAGAAAGGATCAAAAAGTCCTAATAGTAGCGAGATTGCGAGGTCAAGTCTCTTGTACAAATCAATCCTTATTTGTATCAAAAGAGATTTTTTTCTCTTACCGATACGCAATAATAGAAAAATTTGAGATATTTATCAAATTACAAAACTGAATGACCAAGAGATAAGATTTCGAAATGCTACAGGGTGATAATTATTTAAATTATCCAAGAGAAATAAAATAATTGCAACATTTTCAAGATTGACATATCGATCACTTGATTATTAATTTTATTATAATGAGAAGGCTTGATCGAAACACGTATCCATTCACCTGCATAGTTAAAGAAAGAATTCAACCAGTCGTCGCGATCTTGGAAAAATCAACTGATGCGATTCGCATACTGATAACGTTCTGGTCTAATAGCCACGTTATCGTTGTTTCAAGCCCAAGGAGGTTCAGATGCTGAACCTAGTGAACAGCGCTCTGAGTACGAGCATTGTCCATGACCTCATTTTTTTCAAAAATGGTCCTCACAATCAATCTATCATATTTTTCTTCTTTTAATTCCGGCTACTTGGTTCCCTTCATTTCCGGTAGATTTTTTATGATAATAATTGAATGCAGGCATTTTGTGATGTGGCGCTGATGTGAACGATTTTTGAGAGGCGGGAGGATCTTACTATTTTTGTTATAAATTAATAAAAATTGGTTCAATCTTCAAACAAGAAAGATGAATTTGCAACAATAAATGTGATTAATAATTTTAGATGTGCATTTTGTTTTGTCTACTGTTTTGGCTCTCTAGCTCCTCTGGGATATGAGCCCGTCTTTCAGATTGCGGGTCTGATGCACAATACTAAGATTAATCAATATTTTAATAATATTGCTTTAGACCAGTAGACAAAACAAAATAAACATAAAAAATTATTAATTAATTTTCCTGGTCAAAACACCTACATCAATGATAAAAATAAATGTGATAGATGATATTTTAACCAAGAAACTATTTTCATTTTAAATAAAAAACTGGAATTCAACCAAAATGTATTTCCCTGGTCAAAAACGTACATCAATAATAAAAATAAATGCGATAGATGATATTTTAACCAAGAAGCTATTTTCTTTTTAATTAAAAAACTGGAATTCAACCAAAATGTAAGAATTTACAGTTGAAACCTCAACCAAAACAGATGAATTTTTAATTAATCAGTTGCATTTATGTACAAAAAAACTGGTCTTTCCACCAGAAGAGATAAATTTTTAAATTGAAAAATACGATTTTTCAAGCAAGAAAATTCATCTTTTACCTATAAGTAAGATGAATTCTTAAAAAATACATAAATTTTGAACCAAATGGTTTAATTTTTAAACAAGAAGATTAAGTTTCTACTAGAAAACACGCATTTTCAACAATCTGTATGAATTTTTCAGGAAATAGGTAAATTTTCAACCAAGAAGATTAATTAAAAAAATAATAAAAACGAATTTCCTACAGAAAAGTTTAACTTTGTACCAAATGGTGAAATTTTATACCATATTTTTGAATTTTTAAAACACAAAAAAACGAATTTTCTAATAAGCAGCTTAATTTTTCATTCAAAAATATGAATTTTAAACAAAAAAAGTTAATTTACAACTAAGTGGTTGATTTTTAAACAAACAAAAAAAAACAAAATTAATTCAGTTCAAAAAATTAATTTTTAACCAAAAATATAAAATTTCCAACTGAAACTATAAATTAAAAAAAATGTTGTTAGAAAGTAGCTTAACATTTAACCAATGATTTAAATGATAAAGCGACGAATGTTCATCGAAAAATATGATGCATCATATTTCAACAGAAAGATTTAAATTTGCATTAAAAACATTTGTATTTAACTGACAAGACAAATTTTTAACAAAATACATCAATTTTCAACAAAATAATTAATTTTTCTACAATATTTTAAAATTTTTGACCAGGAAAAACGAATTTTCTACAAACAGGTAAATTTTTAACCAAAGATGAAATTTCTACTGGAGAAGAATTTAAAAACTTTTAAGATGATTTTTTTTTTAAGTCTAATTTTTCATAAAGTAAAAAAATTTTCGTCAGAAAAGAAAAATCTTAAAAAAAAAGAATATTACTCCTTAACTAAATTCTTAAATATTCTATAAAGAAATTATTCTGAACCAAAAAAGATGAATTCTCAACGAAAAATGTTATACTTGATATTTCAACCTGAAAAAATATTAGTTTTATATAAAAATCATCAAACGAAAAAAAATTGCAACAAAACAGTTTAAAAGTACATTAAATTTCAGCCAAATAGTTAAAAAAAAGGAATTAAAAAAATAGTTAAATTGTTGGCCTAAGAGATGAATTGACAAATAAAATAATGCATATTCAACAAAAAAAAGTGGTTCAATAACTTTCAACCACGTAATTAGTTTTAGAAAAACAAACAATTTTTATCAAAGTACATGAGATTTACATCAAGCAGCTGAATTTTCAAGGAAAAAATCATATATTTTTAATAAAAACATTTAATTTTTAACTGAAAACGATCAATTTTTAACAAAAAAAAAATTAATTTTCAACTAAATAGAATAATTTTCTTTCAATAAAGATAATTATTTAACCGAATACATTAGTATTTAACCAGAAAGTAGAATCTAAACCGAAAAAGATTAAGTTACCATAAACAATGGAATATTTAAAATTTTACTGAAAGAACATAATTTTCAAACAAAAAAAGGAATTTTCAAACAAAAAGATGAGTTTTCAATCAGGAAAATTAATTTTGTACAAAAACATGCATCAATTTACAACCAAAAAAGATAAATTTACAATCAGAAATGGAATAGTTAATTTTTTATTTTAAAATTTTCATTTTCAGCACGAAAAAATCGGATTTTTAACAAAACGGTTAAATTGCACTGAAAAGTGAATAGTCAAATGTGAAGTTAAAACAAGAATTTTCGAAAAAAAATTCAACAATATAATTCAATTTTGTACACATTAATTTCAAAAAACATTCATTGCAACCAGGAAGATTAATTTTCCAGCGAATAAGAGGATATTTTTATTTTAAAAGATCAATTTTTTAACCAACATTTTTTTTAATCAAAAAATTTAATAATAATAAAAGTTTTTTTTCAAATGTATAGAAAACTCTGTAGATTATAAAGGTCTTCTTTTGTAACATGATTTTACAAATATTTTCACTTAGTCTTTAAAAAAAAGGAGCCTATTATATTTAAAATCCAGATATTTAACAAATAAAAAAAAATTATTTTTTGCAAAATCTTTTGCTTAACCCTTTAATTACCTTAAGATTGACCAGTAATGATTTTACAACATTTTTCTTATAACAATTTTGGCTTTGTATCATACTATATAAGCAAAATATTCTTTCAGAGGATTTAAAAAATAAAATTTTTATTTTTACAACCCTTAAATGCTTAAATTGAAGAACACGATGTTCTTCGTTCGCGGTATGATTTTCTTTCTTTGAATATCTGCGATCGCGTTTTTCGCGTATCAGTAGAAACCCAGACTAATAGCGACAGACAAGCCCTCCGGGCAGAGATCGGGACAGAAAAAGGGACAGACCGGGAAGAATAATCCGTCTGGAACAAGGATATTCATTATATTTTATAGATATAAAAATATTGCAAAGAAGCAAATAAGCAAAGAAAGAAAAGGAAAAAATGTCTCAAAGAATGTATATTATTTTTTTAAAAAACTTGTTCTCGGGTGAAACTGGGTTTTCATTATAGCCATGGACAAAGTCAAGAGACTGATGAGGATTCTATAATTAATTTAATACGATGTCTAAAATCTTTTACGATAATGTTGTAAGTACAAAATTATGAACATGGTGTAGGTTACACTTCGTATTTTACCGCTGCAAACTTACACATCGGCTGCGAGCGTTCGAGGTGACAACAGTCGTCTCTGGATGACGCTTTCAGTTCAGTGTCGGGGGCTGCCTTTAAATGGCCTAGGTCTGAATTCGGGGGATCGAAACGTAAACAGTCGGGGCCGCCTGGACCGTTTCCAATCGGAATTCATGCTATTGCGCAATATAATGCAGTGAGTATTCGCGCACTGCGCCACTTCCAAGATGACTGTCGCAAACCGCTCTCACCCTGCTCCGCTGAGAAACTTCTGGCGCCAGCAGTCCTAGGAAGGCCGAAAACGGGGGGACTGAAAGCGAGAGTTGGTGTATTATTTTTTTTCAAAATTGTTCTATGGAGAACCTGGTTTTTCATTATAGTCACGGACTAAGTCAAGTGACTGATGAGATAATGATTCTGGGGATACAAACTTAGGCGCATGGTGTAGTTTGGTGATCGCTTTTATTCCCTGTCATACCTAAATAGAGGCCGCAAGCGTTGCAGGTGACAGCAGTAGCCTCTGGATGCTTTCTCAAAGCTACCATCAAATTTCTTCCTAAAATTGTATTCTTTTTCGCTTTTGGTTTCGAAATTCGCACTTTCATAGTACTTAGAGACGCACCAATTTCTCTTTCATTGTGCTTTTCCACTTGATGCTCTCCCACGGGATTTCTGTTGAAGTGGTGGTTAAATTTTTAAACCACTAAAATGAATTTTAATAAAAAAAGACGAGTTTTATACAATCAGGGTGTCTAACCTACCTGGAATTGTCAGGGAATTTGTATATACATGGAAAAACCTGGAAATGTCAGGGATTTTTTTTTTAAGTCAGGGAATTTTTTCAAGAGCATAGTTTCTTTTTATTGCAATATTAAATGAAATAACATGCTCTTTTGCTTGAAATCAATTTTTTGACTTAAAAGTTCAGTTTATTAAGTTTATTCCAAGTGCAACTTGAACTATTTTGTTAAAAATTTGTTTCTTGAACTTAAAATATAACTACCTATTTAATATTTGGTTGAAATTAATTTTCTGGCCTGGAAATAATTCTTTTCTATAGAAAAATTAATGATTCTAGTCAAAGACTAATTTATTTATTCCAAAATTCATGTTTTTGGTTGCAAATTCAACTATTTAAGTTGACGACTCATTATTTCAGTTGAAAATTCATAGATTTGGTCTAAAATGCATTTTTTAACTGAAAATTTAACTATTTAATTGTTATTTGACAATTAATCTATTAATTTTAAAATTAAATGTATTTTTAATGAAATTAGTCTTCGTTGATAAAAACGATTCTTCTATTTCATTTTTGTTTGAAAATAGATATTTTTTGTATAAAATTTAACTATTTGGTTAAAAATAAAACTAAATTGTTCAAAATTCAAATCTTTTCTAAAAATTCATCTTTTTGTTTAAAATTCATTTATTTAATATAAAGATTGATTATTTTGGTCGAAACTTTAACTGTTTATTGAAAAGTGGGAATTATTTTATGGAAAAATTAACTTTTTTGTTAAAAATTCATATATTTAATTTAAAAGTCATCTTTCTTGCTAGAAAAATAATTTTCTTGTTTAAAAATTGATCGTCTTGTTTAAATAAGCATTTTTTTGCTTATAAATTTAAGTATTGTAAATAACTATTGATCATTTCAGTAACTAATTCATCTTTTTAGTTGAAAATAAAACAATTTGGTTGCAGATTAAATTAAATTTGTTTACAAAATAAATCTATTTTTTTGTGTAAGAATAATTTGTTAACTGAATATTTAATTACTCCATTTTCGGTTGAAAAGTAATATATTTCAGTTCAAAATTCAGCTATTTGTTTGAAAAGTGATCTTTTTCAGTTGAAAATTCAACTCTTTTATTGGGAATTAATGTTTTTTTTTAAATCGTCTTTTTGATAGAAAACTAATCTTTTTGGTTCTTATTCTATAAAACTAGGAATATTTTAAAGAAAATAAATCAATTTGCAACGAAGTTATTGAATTTTGAAAAAAAAGGTAAGATGCATACTCTGACGATGTGAAAAAATGGCTCGCGTGTATTCTAACGGAACGATTTATGGCGATTGTGAGATAGTACATTAAGATTACCTAGAAGTCACCTTCGCGCGTGCGCGATTTTATGAGTCACGTGGCATACTCTGTCCACCGCAATACGCCTAGAATTCTCCATTATAAAAAAAAATGTCTTACAGTAAGATCTGCAATGTCTGCAATGTAGCTATAGGTCAGGCAAATCCTAAACATCAGGGAAAAATCAAGGATTTTGATAACATTTTGTCTTTGAATATTAATGGTCATAGAGGAAATAATAAATAAGGGGAATTTTGAAAACTAAGTTTTACGACCACCCTGGTTATAATATTCCGGTTAGTAATTTATTTTCCTTTTATTTCTAATCTTATTTCTTTTTTTGAAGTTGATTTCTCCTGGCAATTATATTTTTATTCAAAAATTATATTATTTGGTTGAAAATTCAATAATTTTTTTAGAAGCACCTCCTTTTTGGATGAAAATTCCACTTTTTTTATTAATAATGCGTCTTTTTGTGTTGAACATTCAACTACTTGGATAAAAAAATAAGTTTTTGTTCAAAATTTATAGTTTTATGTGAAAAATTCATCTATTTTAGTAGAAATTTGATATTTTCTATATGAAAATGCAACGGTTTTTTAAAAATTAATCTTAATGGGTTGAGGGTTTAACTATTATGCTAAAAAATTGTCTTGTTTGGTTGAATTCAAATAAGTTGAAAATAATTGTTCTCTTTGGTTGAAAACTGTTTTTTTTTCGTGGAAAAATTAATTTTTTAACTGTAAATTTTGATATAACAGTTGAAGATTGATCATTGAAGTTTAAAATTTATCTTGTTGGTTAACAATTATAGTCCGGGGGCTGGGTACCTTCCCGTATGCACTAAGACCGCCAAAGCTGAAAACCCTTTATTCTTATGTATTTTGAGCCCCTGAATCCGAATGCACAACTAAATTTTTCGAAAAATGCGTAGAACATTGTTTAAAATGCATTTGTTTAAAGAAATTATAAAAAAGTGTTTTTTTTATCCGGACAATTTTTTTTAGAAAATATGGATTATTTTAAGAAGAAAAGGTCTCTAGTAACTTTTTCATAATTTTTGATCTACCGAACATTTCTCAAAATTTCAAAGACGTATGTATTCTCTAAAACTTACTCTACGAATGGACATTGTTTTCCACTACGACAGGTCTTTGCAATTTGTACTTTTTGCGATCATCAATAAGGCTTTTTTAATGGAAATTTTCAGAAATGTTCGGTAGATCAATAATTATCAACAGTGAAAGTTAGTAAAAAATTTTTTTATTTTTTATTTATTTATTTTTATTTTTAATTGTTAGGTCAAATTTTCGACCTTTAAAAATTCATAACTTTTGGAATATGCATTTTACAAAAAAGTTACTACAGACCTTTTCTTCTTGAAATAAGCCATATTTTCTAAAAAAAAAATTGTCCGGATAGAAAAAACCACTTTTTTATAATTTGTTTAAACAAATGCAATTTAAACAATGTTCGACACATTTTTCGAAAAATTAAGTCGTGGATTCAGATTCAGGGGCTCAAAATACATAAAAATAAAGGGTTTTTAACTTTGGCGGTCTTAGTGCATACGGGAAGGTACCCAGCCCCCGGACTATTATTAGTTAGTAGATCGTTAACTATTTTGCTGGAAATTTATACTTTATGTTTGAAAATTCAACTGATTTGTTGAAAATTTGTCTTTTTTGATTAAAAATTCATCTTTTTGGCTGAAATGAATAAATTTTTAAATTTTAATCTGAAATATAGTTTTATTTAATTTAAAGAAAAAAATCTATGTTAAAAATGTAACAAAATTGAAATGCTGGTCTTTGGCTAATAATGATCACGGAAAAAAAATTGGTTAGTCAAAAATTAGGGAGTCAGATAATTTAGATAATGAATTCTTTAACAAGTCTGTATCTTTTCTACTTAAAATTACTACAAATACATTGGTTTAAATTCTTTTGGATTTTATATCATGCTGCACTTAAAAAATATTTAAGGGTACGAATAATAAATATTTTTTTAAGGAGGAGCATCGTATCGTTTTTGTATCTTCATTAAAGGGATTCTCGTTAGATTTGCACTTGTTAGAGATAAAAGACATGAAGGAGACATTGTATACAATGCTTTTGAATAAACTATGAAGAGGGTGAATAAGAAATATGCCACCCTTCTGTAATCGACCCTTTTCATTGCAGATTCATACATTTAACGGATTATAAATGGCAGTTATCCAAAGACGTCCAAGCAGTGTAAAGCTCATTTTCTTTCTATTACACACATTAACCGCATTACGCTTATCTCACCCTCGCTCTAATAGTCATCCTACATTTTGCATGTCAATTTCACCCCCAGAGGTTTGCAGAAAATCAATAAATTCGAGATAACACATATATTTTTTTAAATTATGCCGTGATAACGATATTAATTTTCATGACGGAAAATAGATTGCTTTTTCGATAGTTTACACATATACAGAATCATGATCTATTTCTTTTGTGTTAATCATTGGCTTCTGAAAAAAACAAATTGTACAATTATTAACTCAAACGAGCAAAACCCACTTTGACAGAAATAACTTTTGGCTCAAATTTACTTCCTTACTTGTTAATAAATCTCATATCTATGATTTTGAAGTTAAAATCCTTGAGATTTAAACTATCAATTTTATAAATATCTGAGATTGATAATTTCTCTATTTAAGGCTGAAAATTAGTTCACCCCTAGATATAATATATTATTTGTTGAGGAATAATCCCTAAATTGTATGAAACAAGAAAAATGTAGAAATGTTGTCATACCTAGGGTATACGAAAATTTGTGATTATATTATAATTATTGGTCTGAAATGGCCCACTATATTATTTTCTTAGTGAAACCATTTTTAGCCTGAAATTTTTATGTAAAAAATGAAAAATAAGAAAATTCATTTTCAGACCTAAAACAGCTTAGCGGAACCTTGAAAATTTTAGTTGTCATAAAACAACATTCATAGCAGTTTTTTCACTACAAGGAAAAAATTTAGGGGATAGTGTTTCTAAATTAAAAATAAAACTTTGGTTTGGACACCCTGCATAAACTTGTAAGAACCACTTTTGTAAAAACACGTTTTATTGACTTAATAATTATCTAAAATTCCACCCCACAATATAATGAAAAAATTGGATTTTTTAATTGCTTCAACAATTTTTATTCAAACAGTTTGTGTAAATATGCGAGATATGGACAAACTAATATCGACACTTGATTCGGCGTAAAAATTTACATAAAATCCATGCATGCGACAATTTTTTGCTTCGCCCAATTTCTTATGTAATATGAAGTATGAATCTAAATTCTATACCTAAAACAATAGTGATGGATTGTATGTAAATTTTTCAGCTGGAAAGAATGGCGCTAATAGTTTTTCTGTGTGTCAAATTTTAAAAGAAATTTTTTAAACGATAAAAAAATGTTGGTTTAAAAAAATTATGTATTTTCTTTCGCGCTATTACTTTTTCAATGGTTTTATGACAAAATAATTTTTATCAGGGTTTACAGAAATTAAAAATATTATAATTTCTGTTTGTTTCGCAACATATTTCTGGTGTTTCACTGAACTATTTGTTGTTAATTAGATTTCAAAAACAACTTAAAACAGAAATATTATATTTTATTATTAAAATTAAAAATTATATGCTTTTTCGAATAGTTTGCACAGGGTTGTCTTATTATTATTTTATTATTTATTTTATTATCACATACGAAGATTTTCGACGATATTTTTTCTAAAAGTATTAACTTTTTATTAACTTCCTTGTTTAAAAAAAATATTTGAATTTCCAGAAAAAAATTCTTGGCACTTACATGGTTCTGCCGTGACACCCGTCATGTCCATAATTTCAAATTAAGGTGTGAAAATTAGAAGTTTTTAAACTTGAATAATATAAATGTATACAAGTTCGAATTAAAGAATGAGAATTTTCAAAATAATATGTTAAATAGAGCGACTAATTTTTATTTTGGAATCGGGCAGAATGAAAGGTTTTAGAAGCAAGATTCAGAATATTTTATTTCAATCTTAAAAAGCGAAATTCGAAAGAAAATTTTAAAACACGGGAAAATTAAAAATTTTTAAATAGAATAATAAAGTTGATCAAACTTCTGTTTAAAATTAACAAAAAATTACATCTAAAAATAATATAGAAATGTATAACTTGTTTCGAAACTCACTTAAATTCTCAAAATAGAATAAAGATTTTAAGCGTAACATGTCCACTTTTAACATAATTTTAACCTAAATTTAAATTTCATTAACATCGTTTACAATCGTCAGTCGACAATTAAACACTCTAAAAAATAATTTGTAATATTATTTTTCCTTGATTATTAATATAATAAAATATAAAGATTTAATTTTTCCAGTGAAAATTAATAGATTCTTTAAAAAAAGATCGCATCCTATATATAATTGTTCACTTTCTTATTTTTAAACTATAAATACAATATCATATTCGAATTTTGAAAAAAATTTGAAATAAATGAAAAATTGAAAAAAAAAACATTTCCAAAATGGCTAAACAGGGATACTTTACGTTTTTTTTAATTTCTAAAATTCCAACGCACTATTTTATTTTATTTACACATAAAAAGGTAAAAAAAAAATAATGACAAACACGGCAATGTAAGACGACTCAGCCCTTAAAATAAGATATTTGTCGAATAAAAATGCGCGTTTTTTATGTAGCACATAAAAAGTTCATCCAGCAATTAAGCATTTATTATTTGCATCGGTAAGAATGCAAAATTATAGTCCCTTAAATTTTATTTCCAAATTTTTACGAGAAGGAATTTGTCTCTGGTGCTTTTTTTAACACAAAGGTCACCCCTTGATGCTCAAGTAGACGTGCATTAACTTAATGCGTATCCCATTCGTGGGCGGTTTTCATCCTGAAAATCCACGAGGAAATTCCGACTTCCACTTTGACATTAAAAGGTCATGGGTATTACTCCTCGCTTCAACACGTGTTGTTTATAATCACATAAATTTAACTCGGGTGGAAGCCTCAACTTCCGGATAAATACAGGACATGCGAAATAAAATTAGATTAAATTTGAAATTTTAATAAAAGCTTTAAAGGTGATCGTCCAAGTAATCGTGATGCTCCTTTTCTTGCTTTTTATTTCATTTAACCCTTTCCGGCATACATTTTTCAGGGAAAGGTGTTTGCATTAAAATTGGTACATAGGGGTTTTTGGGGTCGCTGATTACGAATCTGAACTCAGATTTTGGAAATTCTAAATGGCGGATCCAATATGGCGACGTAAATTTGGCATATTTTTGAATTTTTCTGAAAATTGGTGTACGGGGGTCTTTGGGATCACTGATCACGAATCTGGACTCAGATTTTGAAAATTCAAAATGTTGGATCCAATATGCCGACCTAAATTTGGAATATTTTTGGATGTTTTTCGAGAATTGGTATACTGAGTTTTTTGGGGTCGATAATCACGAATCCGAACTCGAATTTTGAAAATTCAAAATGGCGGGTCCAATCTGACAGCCAAAATATGGATTTTTTTTTTGAAAATCGGTGTACAGGGGTTTTTGGTACCACTGATCACGATTCTAAGCCAAAATTCAAAATATTTCTGAACTGTTTCTTTAAAGTTGGTATAGGCAGGGGGTCGCTGATCTTGAATCTGTATTTAAAATGACAAATATTTAGAATATTGAGGTTTGAAAAAATATACACCTAATCACCTAAAACATGGACTACATAGTCTAGAAATTTTTTACAAAAATGTTCTCATTGCGTGGAAAAATCAGAAATGCTTGTTTTGAAAAGTCCAATCATCTTTTCAATAAAGTCTGGAAGACATCGTTCAATAAAAAAAAATAATAAAAAATTATAAAAGATAAAAAGTATAAAAAAATTGAAATTTAATCAACTGCAACTGTTATGCAACTATGAAATTGGTTATTTGAGGTTAAAGGTCGCCATACTAGTACCAATTTTCTGAATTTTCAAAATATAAATTCCGATTCGTGATCAGTGACTCCCAAAATCCTTGTACGCTAATTTTTAAAAAAAAATCAGAAAACTTCTTTATTTTGGGCGCCATATTGGATCTGTCATTTTGGATTTTTAATGTCTGATTTCAGATTCGTGATCAGCGACCCCGAAAACCTCTATATACTAATTTTCAGAAAAAAATCCAAAAATATTCCAAGTTTCGGGCTCCATCTTTGACCCGCTATTTTGAATTTCCAAAATCTGAGTTTATATTCGTGATCACTGACCCCAAAAACCCCTGTATACCAATTTTCAGATCAAATCCAAAAATATTCGCAATTTCGGCAGCCATATTGGATCCGCCATTGAGAATTTTCAAAATCTGAGTCCAGATTCGTAGTGAGCGACCCCAAAAACCCTTATGTACCCATTTTCATAAGGATATAATGGTAAGTTTTTTCAATAATGAATTTTTTCAACATATATTTCAATTTTCTATCATCTTGCGAGCATGGAATAAAAAAAACCTGTGTAAAATCCAATAAAAACTACACATTTTTGAAAAATATATTCAAATTATAACAAAGTTTCAGGATTAATGAAACCGTCTCGATTACTGGGATATTAACCTTATAATATTTTATTAATTTACCATTTAAATCCGTTTTTTATCAGGATGGCCACAGGTCATAGACAAAGTAAGCATTAGCAAAAATTTAGGAAATTTTATTGGTCTGGGAAATTTAGAGAAAAGTCAGGGATTTTTTTTAAATCTTGTAATATTTAGGGGACTTGTATAAGACGCATTTTAAATAATTGTTAATGATAATAAATAAAGTACTATTAATAATTTTAATTTTAATATAAAAGTTGATAAAAACGGTACAAGATTAAAATTTTGGTTTTTGAATTCTAGTAGCCAAAAAAAAGAAAAATTGGTAAGCTGAAAATTATTCTTGTTAGTAATTTATGTACCTTATGCTTCGTTCGGACGATTATATTTTTCGCTAAAAATTTTATTATTTGGTTAAAAATTCAGACGAAGTATTTCTTGACTGAAAATTCTACTTTTTTCTTTAAATTCGTCTTTTTGGTTTAAAAATTACCTTTCATAGTAGAAATTTCATCATGCTTTGCATAAAAATGCAATTTTTGGGTTAAAAATGATTCTGTTCTGGTTGAAAATTGAAATGTTTTGTTAAAAATTCGTATTTTTTGGTTGAATTTAACAGTTTTTGATTTGAGATTCCAAAATTTTTTGGATAATGTATCTACTTTTACATTACTAGTTCAGAATTAAATTTTTTGTAGTTGAAAATTGAACTACTTGGTTAAAGATTAAGCTACAATGTTACAAAATCATTTTACTGTTGAGGTTTCATCATTTTAGTTGAAAATTTCTTTAAACGAAAATTTAACAACTCTAGTTGTAGATTTATCATTTTAATTGAAAATCCGTCTCCTACTTTGAAAGTTAAACTATTTTTTATTCAAAATTGATCTTTTCTTCGGTTTTAAACAAAATTTTTTGTTGAAAATTTCTTTCTTTTAGTTTAAAATTGGTCTTTTTGATAGAAAAGTAATTTTATTTATTCAAACTGTTGTCTTTTACGGTTAAAAATGCCACTGTTTGGTTGAAAATATAAGATTTTCTATTGAAAATTAAACTCTTTTATGAAAAATTCGTTTTTGGCTCATTTTAGTTAAAAATTCATCTCCGGGATTAAAAAATTGATTATTTTGTTGAAAAATAGTTTTTTTTTTTTGTTGAAACATAAACTATTACATATTTCGTGAAGAATGTATATCTTTTTGTGAAAAATGCAACTTTTTAGTTGAAAATTTCTTCCTTTTAGTTGAAAGTTCGTACTTTTTACAGAAAAATAATTTTCTTTATTTAAACTGTTGTCTTTTTCGGGTAAAAATGCCACTGTTTGGTTGAAAATATGAGATTTTCTGTTCAAAATTTAACTCTTTTATAAAAAATTCGTTTTTGGCTCATTTTAGTTAAAAATTCATCTCCGGGATTAAAAAATTGATTATTTTGTTGAAAAATAGTTTTTTTTTTTTGTTGAAACATAAACTATTACATATTTCGTGAAGAATGTATATCTTTTTGTGAAAAATGCAACTTTTTAGTTGAAAATTTCTTCCTTTTAGTTGAAAGTTCGTACTTTTTACAGAAAAATAATTTTCTTTATTTAAACTGTTGTCTTTTTCGGGTAAAAATGCCACTGTTTGGTTAAAAATATAAGATTTTCTATTGAAAATTAAACTCTTTTATGAAAAATTCGTTTTTGGCTCATTTTAGTTAAAAATTCATCTCCGGGATTAAAAAATCGATTATTTTGTTGAAAAATAGTTTTTTTTTTGTTGAAACAAAAACTATAACATATTTCGTGAAAAATGTATATCTTTCTGTGAAAAATGCAACTATTTAGTTGAAAATTCATCTTTGTAGATAGAAAATTCAAGTATTTGTTGACCAGTTCAACTATTTTTATCAAAATTTACTTATCTTGTTGAAAATAAAAATATTTGGTTACAAAGAAATCGCTTTTACTCGAAAATCTAACTATTTTTTTTGAAAATTCATCTATTTTTTAAAAATTCAACTGTCTATTGAAAAATCCACCTATTTGGTTAAAAATTAAACTATTTTGTCGTAAATTGAATTACTTAATTAAAATTTAAGTATTTCGTTGAAATTTTATATTTTTTGGGCGAAAGTTCAACTTTTTTTAAATTTAAATATATTGTTCAAAAATTATGTTCCTCAGTCGAAAATTGAAATATTTTGCTGACACTTTTGAAATTCAAGTTTTCCAGCCACCCGGCTTACCAAGTTTCTATTCGTCAGGGCGTTTCTATTTCAATTCAATTTTGAAGAACTGACAGGCTGATCGATTTCGCACTCTATACTTAAAATTCGATTGACACGCTTATCCAATGCAAAGTGGCATCAATGCTTTATGAACCCTTAGATGACTTTGAATTTTAATAGAGCTAATACTTTACGTCACGATGCCTCGGGCTTTTTTGGATTTGAATGCAACCCTGGCTTTGATGATTCATATACATACATAGGGGTGATTTTAGGCTCGAATAAAGGAATGGATTAATGCTTTTTGAATCCTGGTGGGCGTTTCCATGTTTTTTCATGCACTCTTTTCATTTATATTTTATGATCATATAATTATGAAATTGATTTCGATAAGAATTTTATCTGAAAATTATGGATTCTAAATACTAATATATTAAATGACATTCTAAGTTAAAATTTAATTCAATGTTATTATATTTAAACAAAAAAATTAATTTGAAGGATTAACAATCTTTAATGTACCCAATTAAAAACGAAAAACTTAATTTTCAAAACTCCCTGACTTTTCCGTGACTACTAATGTTTGTAGAGAAAAATAATAATCTTGTAAAATTTTTAATACATGTAGAATTCGAGGTATAATCTTTAATTAGTGGAATTAAATAAGTTAATATTCAACGTTACTATTCTCTTGACTAGTGCATAAATGTGACTAATGTTTTTTATATAAAAAAAATCGATTTATAAGATTTTAAAACAATTCACTCTTAATTCAAAAGGCTTCAAATAAATTTTAATTTCACTTATTTCAGTAAAATTGAAGTGAATTTAGAGGAACTTAAGGAAAATGGTAAAAATTCGATGAAACTCGCAAAAATTCAAAATAAAAAAAAAATTCAAGTGAATTGAAGAAATTCAAAAATATTTAAAAATTATTTAAACTCAATAAGTTTGATATAAGTTTACAAAAATTCAAACGCGGTAAATTCCAAAGATATTATTTATCTTAGGTTTAATAAAAACGCTGTGAATAATTGATAACTACATTTAGCCAATGGCAGATAATTTATATCATGAGGTAGAAATTTATCCGTCTTAGGATAATTACAGTTGTGAATTAGTTGAAAAGTTTTATTTTTATATTTATTTAAAAATGTAAGGAAAATTTAAAAGACTTCAAGACGATTAAAACAAATATTTAAAAAATTCATTGACTTGGATAGACTTGAGTGAATTTAGATGAATTCAAATTAATCCAGAAAATTCAAGAGAATTCGAATGATTTTAGGAGACTTTTGTAATTCAGGTCAAATTAATAAGAATTCAACGTGAATTCAAAATGAATTCAAATGAATTGCAAAAAATATTTTAAAATCTATTCAAATCTTTTACAAACCAGAAAATTCCTCACTTTTCTGAGCATAAATTCTTTGAAATCCATTGAAATGATATAAAATCCCGTGAAATTCTATGAAACTTGAGTATTTTTCCTGAAATCCTGGAAAATTGATTAAAATATACTTTCCCATAAAACAATTAAAATCTTTCAATCCTTTGAAATTACTTCAAATTAATAAAAACAATTACAAATTTCTTATATATTTTATATATTTTGAAATTCCTTAAACTTTTTTAAAGTTCTTTGGAATTTCATGGAATTTTTAAAAATACCCTAAATCATTTCAAATCGTTAAAAAAATGGTTAATCTCTTAAAAATACCCTAATTTTTTAGAATTTTTTCAAATGATTGAAATCTATTACCGATTCCTTGGAATTTTGAAGAATATCCTAAAATATTTCGAATTCTTGGAAAATTATTCGAAATCATTTAGGTTAACGCTCTACAAAATTCCTTGGAATTATTAAAAATTCCCAAATTCTTTGGAATTCTTTTAAATTCCTTTAAATTATTGAGATTAACTGAAAATTCCCTGCCTACTTTTAAAACAACCTAAAATATTTAAAATTCTTTGGAATCTTTTGAAATACTTCAAAACTTTTTAAAGCTCTGGAAAAATCCTTGCAATTTTTTAACATATCCTAAAATGTTTAAAAAAATTTGAAATGCCTTCAAATTATTGAAATCTATTAATAATTCGTTGGAGTTTTTAAAAATAACATATTTCGAATCCCTTGACATTATTCGAACTCATCTGGAACTTTTGTAAGCTCTTAAAAATTCCTTGGAAGTTTTAAAAATTCCCAAAATCTTTGGAATTCTTTGAAATTCCTTGATATTATTGAGATCAACTGAAAATTCCCTGGCTTCTTTTAAAACAACCTAAAATATTTAAAAACCTTTGGAATTTTTAAAAATACTTAAAAACTTTTTACAGCTCTCGCAAACTCCTTGTAAATTTTTAAAATATCCTGAAATGTTAAAGAAATTTTGAAATGCCTTCAAATTATTGAAATCTATTAATAATTCGTTGGAGTTTAAAAAAAAGCACATTTCGAATCCCTTGAGATTATTCAAACTCATCTGGAACTTTTTTAAGCTCTTAAAAATTCCTTGGAAGTTTTAAAAATTCTCAAAATCTTTGGAATTCTTTGAAATTCCTTGATATTATTCAGATCAACTGAAAAGTCCCTGGCTACTTTTAAAACAACCTAAAACATTTAAAATCCTTTGGAATCTTTTGAAATACTTTAAAAATTTGTACAAAAACTCCTTGCAATTTTTTAAAATATCGTAAAATGTCAAAAAAGTATTGAAATGCCTTCAAATTATTGAGATCTATTAATAATTTGTTGGAGTTTTCAAAAATAACATAGTTCTAATCCCCTGAGATTATTTGAACTCATCTGGAACTTTTGAAAGCTCCTAAAAATTCTTTGGAATTTTTGAACAGTCTAAAATATTTCAAATCCATTGGAATCTTTTGAAATCCTTTAAAGCTTTTTAAAACTCTTGACAATTTCTTGATATTCTTAAAAATACCCAAAAAAATTTTAAATCTTTTAAAGTCCCTTCAAATTATTAAAATCTATAACCAATTACATTTTATCAGGGCATTTTAAAATGCCCTGAAAGATTTCCAAAGAATTCAAGAAAATTGGGAAACAGTTCTAGACCAGAATTCAATACTGGTTCACCACGGATAAATTTATTGAAAGAAAAGTGACTAAGGTGATCTTATTATTTTAAAAAGTGTCGATACTGACTTTATCTTACAAACGTGACTAAAATCTGATTTAAGCAAAAAAATTGACTAACAATCCTGATAATTCATGGCAGTTACTTATATGTGCTTCTTGCAGAAATTCCGATGACTTTTGCATTTCTCTTTAAAAATTCCTCGCATATTTTTTTCCGTGTGATTTTCAGGTTTTTCCTGATCTTCGACATATGCGCGTTCGAATAAAATATATATTGCAGAATATGGTGACAGTTATGCGCAATCATCAATTAAATCTCAGTCATATGACATCATTGAAGCGATAAATTAGTGAAAATGTATACACTATGTAGGTAAGTTGTATAAGGAAGCAATAGAGCAAACTACGTCATATTCACATTGTATATAGTCTAGACTGCGTCCCAGCAACCGCCCACGTCGGGCGTCACTAACCACCTTCCATCAATACTGCGTCATTCATTTACGGAAGATTGAAATTTCAAATATCTAATTTGAGATATTCAGACTCAATCAGTTCTTCTATTGAACATGACTTTTTTAATCCGATTAAAACTTGTTATTCAGGAAACATGGATTACTGCGGTTTAGTAGTTCAATTTTAGATTCAAAAAGGGGATTTAAAAGAGATTTCAGTTATAATTACAACGCACCTTTTCTTTAGCAAGTTTTCCATTCATTCAAGAATATCAATGAATGAAAAATAGCTTAACAGCAAAATTGAAAAATATTTATGTTTACATTTTTTAAATAATAGATGAACTTTTTTGTATTCTTTTCAGCACAGCACCCTGAGTTTTTCTGAATACTATTTTGGGTCGCTGGATCCAGATCGGAAATCAGAGTTCCGAAGTACGAAAAAAGTTTTTTTTTGTTTGTGAATTTTTTATGTTTGGAAGAAAACATTAGTTAACTTCGAAAATCCGACTTTGGATTTGGATTCAGCGACCTAAAATACCTAAAAATAGACTAGTCTGGTCGATCAGAACTATTTTTTGTGGCGCTGTGTCATTTGAACACCCAAAAATTACTGTTTTTGTTTCCTTAGACTTTTTCATTTTTTTTATAATGAATTTTTAGCATAGGAAAGCTCTCAGATCTTCAAGACATTGGTTAATGTCAATTCGGTTTTGGCAGAAGATTCAACTATTTGGTTAAAAATAAACTTTTTTTGTTGAAAATTCATATTTTTGGGTAGAAAATTGAGCTTTTTGTAGAAAATTCATTTTCTTTGCTTGCATATTTAAAAATTTGTTTTACATTTTTTTCGTTCTTGATTGAAATATTTGGTTGAAAATTAATTTGTTTCGGTTGAGGATTCAACTTATTATATGAAAAATGTTTTGTTTTTTGATGAAATCCACTACTTTAAATTTAAATTTAAACTATTTGAGAATTCATCTTCTTTGGCTAAAAATTCAAATATTTTATCGAAAATACGTTTTTTTTAATGATGAATTCAACGGTCATATAAAATTAATATTTGCTTTATTTTTTGGTAAAAATATTAAATACTATATTTGTCGTTGAGAATGCATTTTTTTAGCTTAAAATTCAACTACTTTGTTCAAAATTATTGTTTTCTGTTTGAGGGTTCATCATTATAGTTTAAGATATAACTATTTTATTGAAAATTCGTTTTTTGTTAAAACCTTTGTTGTTAAAAATTCAACTACTTGGTTTAAAGTTTTACAATTAACTAAAGTACAACTAACATAATTAATAATAATGTTTCTCAACAAAACAAAATTTTAATTTGTCATAAAAAGCAGTTAAATTCAACCAAAAAGGGCGAATCTTCTACAAAAAAAAAATTTTAGTGAAAAAAACTTTAATCTTCAACAAAAAGAAACGAATTTTCAACACAATAGTTAAATTTTTAACCATAGAGATGAATTTTTAACCGAAAAAATCATGTCCTGTTTGGTAAAGAAAAATAATCTTTTTAGTTGAAAATTCATCTAATTTTTGTTTTAAATGCAATATTCTTACTTGAAATATTAGGAATAAAAAGTGTGAATTTAAACTATTCTTGTTAGCGATTTCTTCGCTGTCGAAGATGTCCTTCACATATTCAAAATTAGCAAATAAGTCGTTAAGGAAATATTTGAAACTGTTATCATAAAAAATTCTCTTTCAAAACGCATCGTTTTCTGATATCTTGAATTTTTATGTAAACTTCTTAAATAAATGAATCGAGGCCTTGTAGAATATAAGGAAAAGGGAAAAATTGGGTCACGATTCTCGATTTTAGGCATTTTTTCAAATTTAAGGGAGAAAAAGGATGAGGGGAAGACTATGAGTTTAGTTTTAAAAAAGGGAGAAAATTATGCTTTCCCTCAGAAAAGCATAGTTTTAACAATAAACCTTTTTTGTTTCAGGTGAGTGCAAACAAGAGGTTTAACGCATATTTATGAGGCACCAATTTCAGTAAGTCAGTGTCACAAATTATTTCAAAATGATAATGAAATACAATATACCGATCAAAAGATCAGATTCGCCTATTTTCTGATGATTGTTTAAGTTCTCTTAATTCTAATGATGTCAGAACTACAAAACTTCTTTTGAATGTGTTGACTGCTCTAAAAATTCTGTTCACATGGAGCCCATGTTTCAATGTTTAAAAAAATGTTATGGTAATATCCGAAGCAATCAACATTTTTTAATGTTATTAGGCTTATTATTTTTAAACTATTTTTCCGCAGTACCACAACACCTTATCTGCATAAATCTTAGAAAACTTATTTTTAAGCAAATCAGGATAAAAATTTAAAAAATATATTCATGTGGGTCACTCTTTAATAAAGATTGCCTTAAAAAATTATTTTTTCTTAGTCATTTAGGAAACTTTCTGAGTGACCAAAGTATTTTAAGGAATTTTTATAGAAACTTCATGATTATATGTTTAATATATGTACAGAAATATTGTTTTTGCCACAAAGAATATTGACATAACCGAGCTGAAATGTTAACCCATTTAAGCCCTGCATAATTCCAAATAGAACCTACTTTAGCCCTACCCAAAACTCCATGTCCTCTTTTAAACCCCGTTGGACCCTCAGGCCCTCTTTTCGTTCTCTTAGGAACGTAATTATTTTGTATTTATATATGTGATTGAATTTTAATTATCTAATTTTTTAATACATGGTAAAAACACTTATGGATAATAAGGCAGAGTTTGATTCTTGTTATTATTTTAAATATGAATTATGAATCCAATATAACAGCTATTAAATTAATAATATACATAAGATACAATACTTTAATAGATAATTCAAATTCTATGAACAATTATGTCTACAAAATAAGACAATTAATATCCGAAAATTTTTATTATTTGGATGTGTCTATTCGTCCGGAAAAAATAAGGGATGACTACACAAGCTTATGAAAATATTTGGCTACTTGTCCCAAATTTCGGGACTTTATTACTTCAAGATTGTTTAATGTCTTTGTTTATATTTAAAAGAACATGGATTTTTATAATAAACTTAAAGTAGTATGCATATGGAATTAAATATATTTTAAAATGAGAATAAACAAATGAGACATAGAAAAGATTCGTGTATGGTGGCGCATTGTGAGGTGAAACGTTAGAATTTGATTTAAAACAGCCTAGAGCCGACAATTCTTAATGGATTACAATATTTTTTATTTAAAACACTTAAATAAATTTTTTTATTGCAAAAATTTAATAACATATGAAGTGAAGCAAGTGGAAATTTTTACAACATTATGTTTTATCCTCACGTAAACAATCGAAATAAATTCTGGATCAAGCGAAATAAGTGCAGTAGCATCTTCTACACAACACTTATGCATGAAATCTTACAATTATTTTTTTGATCGTTTTAAACCAATTGTATAACCAGATATTCATCTTTGAACAGTCTATATGTAGATTGCTGATACAGTTTGTTTGAAACAATAACAGATGTGTTGCAAAGATTTATTTTTTCCCAACACAACACTATCAAGTCAATATAAGGTCCTTTTATCGAAAACAGAAAATATTTCTGTGAAAGAGTGTATTCAGGACAAAATTTTCTGATGGAACATCACTATAAATTAATTTAAAGCTATGCTAATGAAAGTAGAATGTATTTTTGCGAAAGATTCCTTTAAATAGTGCACCTGTTTATAGGGGTTGCTTAAAATTTGTTTATAAAAAGTAGCTAAAACATTTCAAGAATTAACTTCTTGTATTAGGTGCTAGTAAACTTGCTTTGCTTGATTCCAAATTTATTTCTATGGTTTATGGAGATATGAAAAAAATATAGTTAAGAGTATTAAAAAAAAATTAAAATCGATTAAGAATTGTCTTTGGCAAAAATGAAGTATTTACAGCATATTTTGAGATACAAATATAAAAATTATTTTTTAATATGTAAAGCATTCCTTAAAGCTTCCGATATAATTATTTGGTTGTCTAAACGCTATATATATTTTTAAATTAATTAAATCGTGTAACATCACATCTCGAGCACAAGGGCACCGTATTTCAGGAATCAAGAAGGAATAACTGGTGTTTGCAACATACTTAACATTAATTTATAAGAAAACATTTAATTAATGTTGAAAATGTATGTAGTAATTTTTTTTCTTACATCAAACGCTTCAAAATTATTTATTTGTATACAATCTTTATATTATTAAAATAAACATCATTTGAGTTATATCAATTTTCGCTGATAAGCGAGCTTCATATTAAAAAATGAACACATTAAAATCACATGTCAATCATAATTTATAGGAAATTTAATTTAGAGCCGGTCACATTAACCCTCTCTCCTCTTGTTATTATAAAACATTTCAGTGACAAATGTCAGACAAATCTCCGAGGTTGAAAAAAGAAAATTAAATATGAATTGGGGCACCAAAAGTTTTCGGCCCGGCACTGGCCGTTTCTCGCAAGCGCTAAGAAACTTCTTGGTTAGTATATCATGATATTCAGTTCAGTTACATTGTGTAGAGATGTGTATAATTGCAATTAATGTTCTGTAAGGCGATTAAAAAATAATAAATAAAATTTCTTTCTCATATTAATTGCACCTTTCTTGTTGTTTGTTCACACAGTGTAAACAATTAATTGCGAATTTATTATTTTATTTATCGCAGAAGAAGTTTAATTGTAATTATTACGAAATCTCGTAAACCATGATATGACGTCACCACATAACCTATAATCAAATAAGGTATTAAAAGGGAAATAAAGCAAGTACCTTTCCAGATTACCCGTTCAGCGCCCTAATAAAGTTAGGGCAAAATAACTACAACACTACCAAAACCGAGTCGCAATTTCTGCACGTGACACACGGCTCAAATTCCAAAACTACAAAGGGAAGTATTATCAATTAGCTGCTAGCGCAGTCACTTCAATCACGGCAAAACGAACCTCCGGGTGAAGATCAAAACATTTCCGCGAATATATATGGATTTCTGTTTCGTCTCTCGAGGCAGATTTACTTAACGAAGTACACGAGAGCTCTATTTTCCACGTGAATGATTTATGACGTGGTCTATTATGCACTGTTGTTGTCAGAAGTTCATCCACTATACTTGACATAGTGTTAAATTTTCTAACGATCCCATCTTTTTACACTTAATTTTTGCATTTTTGACCTACTGTTAAAAATGTTCGGAAAATTCCGACACATCTAAAATACTAAAGTAACACAAATTCACGAAATTAGCTCCCTGGAAACTAACTTCAATAAGTTTAGTTTAATAAATTTTTATTAAGCTTCAGAATTTTTATTTTTTTAACAAAATTTCCAGTTTTTAAACTAATTTTTTTAAATATTAAAAATTAACTTCAAGTTTTTATTAAAATGTTATACCTTGATCTGTAAATTACCAAAATTCCTATTTATTTAACGCAAACTTCAAAAAAAATTTCCTATTCTCCTCTTTGTCTATTTTTTACAAATAAATACAAATTGAATAATAAATAATTGACAGAAACGTAAACAGCGAGGGCCGCCTGATTCATTTCAATTGGAATAACTATCTATCCATATACAATGTAGTAACCGTTCTCGCGCTACACCGCTGAAAAACTGCGTCAGCCGCCAGTTCTAGGAAGGCGGAGAACGGGGTGACTGAAAGCGAGAGTTTGGTGTACAGTCTGTTTTGGCAAACAGTTAATGTATTTTTTTTTAGTATAAAATCAATGTTGCTATTTTTTAAAATGCAACTGCCTGGTTGAAAATTAATATGTTTCAGTTAAATTTACTAAATTTTTCTTAAACTTTAGAAGGGGTTTCTGAAAATTACAAATAGTTTTCTAAAATTTCTAAATGGTAACAAAAATACAAGCTCTTGTAACGGTAAAAAGTCATACATGACATACATTAATTGTACATAAATTTAATATTTACTTATATCACACTCCAAACAAACCTGGTGAGTAAAAAACGAATCTAGCTAAAAATCATTTTTTTAAAGTCAGGGAATTTTAAGGACCAGGGAAAATTTAGATATTAACAAATGTGAAATTCTTTCAATTTTAATTTAGAATTTTTGTACTTCGTTTATAGAAGAGACTAGGTTAAACATGTTACAATTTTAAGATTCTGCTAATTGAATATTAATATGGTTAAGGAAAATGAAAAATTAGTTCGTGAAGAATTAGAAAAATTTAAAAATGAATTTTTGCGGTAACTCTGATATCATATTCTTATTAGTAACTTATTTACATTATCTTTATATTTTTTGTAGTTGCTTCCCCCATAAGATTAATTTTTTGATTATAAATTTTATTATTTGTTTGAAAATTTAACAATTTTGTTGAAAAGTCGTTCTATTTTGGGTTGAAAATTCAACCGATTTCGTAAAAAATTGACTTATTTTTTTAAACTCATATTTTGATGCTAAAAAGCCAAACTAAACCTATATTGATAGAAATGGCATATTTATTTATTCGGAATGCCACAGTTTGGTTTAGAATTCAACAATTTTGTTAAAAAGTCATCTTTTTTATTGCTTGAAATGCAACTGTTTTTTTTAATTCATCTTATTTAGTATAAAATTTATTTATTCTCATAAAGAATTTACCTTATTACCAATTTATATTTCTATGCTGAAAAGTCAAACTAAAAGCTTTTTCCGATGAAAATTCAACTATTTTGTATTAATTTATACTTTTTATTTAAAAATTCATCTATTTTAGTAGAAATTTCATCTTTCTTGAATCAAAATGCTATTGTTTACTTGAAAATGAATCTTTTCTGTTTGTAGATTTAAAAATTTACTTGTTTTGAAAATTTTGATTGAACCACTTTGTTGGAAAATCATTTTTTTGTGCAAGATTCATATTTTAGTTGAAAATTCATTTCTTTGCTTGAAGGCTAAACTATTTTGCTAAAAATTAGTTTGCTAAAAATTCATATTTTCTAGTTAAAATTAAATTTTTTACAACATATTTATACAACATTTTTATACAACATACGAATATTATACACAAAAAAAACATTTTGCAGTTTATACCTACTTTATACCAAAAATTGGAGAATTTTTCAATGAAATTTTTACCAAATGATGAAATTTTCAAACCAAAAATTAATTTTCAACAAAATAGTCTAATTTTTAAACAAAGCATGATGAATTTTCAACAAAAAAGTTAAATAAACCAAAGAAGAATAAATTAAACTAGTATTTAGAAAATGAATTTTTTATAATGTAGTTCAACAGTCAATCATGTAGTTGAATTTTCAACCAAAATGATGAATTATTCAACAAAACAGCCATTTCAACTAAGAAAGATATTATTTTAACAAAAAGTATAATTGACAAATTTTCAGTATAAATAATTGATTTCCAATAAAAAAAAACGTATTTTCATCTAGTTGAATTCAACATAAACATACGAATTTTCATCAAAATAGTTGAATCCTCAACCAAAAACTTTATTTTTTTAACAAAAAAGAATAATTTCATAATGAAAAAGACGAGCTTTGAACAAAAAAGACAACTTTTCTACAAAATAGTTGAATTTTTACCTTATAAAGGATTAATTTGCAATCAAGAATAGGATAATTTAATTTTTAGGAAAAATGAATTTTTAACCAAAACAAAAACGAATTTTCAACAGAGAAGATAAATTTCAAAGAAGAATGAAGTTAAATTCTGAAAAAAAACTTTCAACCATGTAGTTTAATTTTTAACCAAAAAAAGATAAGTTGTTCACCAATTAGTTCAAATTATAAATATAAAGATTAATTTTCCACCAAGAAGATTAATTTTCAACAAAATAAAATGCATTTTTAAACCGTAGCTTGATTTGAAACCAAGTAGTTGATGTTTCTACCAAAAAATATGAATTCTCAACAAAACATGTAAAAGTTGATATTTCAACCAATAAAATATTTTAATTTAAAAAAAAAACATTTAAGTTCAATCGGAAGCCTAAACTAAACTAAAACAAATTTCTAATAAAGAAGTTATATTTTAAACTAAAGAGATGAATTTTTAACGAAAAAAAAGTATTTTTAGTAAAGAAGTTCAATTTTTTTTATCAAAAAATATAACATATAAACAAAACAGACGCATTTTCAACAAATTAAATCAATTTTCAACGAGATGGTAGAATTTTAAACCAAACGATATAAATTTCGAAACACAAATAGATGGATTTTCTTATTGAATACAAATATAAGATTTTTTCTTTCAACATGAAATCTCTTTTTGCAAAATAGTTTTAAAAATAAAATCTGCACATAAGCTTTCTTCTGCCTTATGTACAAATTCTGATGTAGAAATTCTGTTGTCTATTTTTCCTTATCTTTCTCAATTGGGTTAAATCAATTTTGCGGAGGTTCATCAATTAATTAATCAAAACATCACCTCATCACTTTCAATTAAATTGCTACAACCGCGAAATTGAGGGATTAACTGTTCCACTTTATACGTGACAGGCATACATTGCATAAGAAGTAAAACAAGCGAAGGGATTAAATACTATTAACTAAATTGATTTTTTTCTTTTATTTGCTAGAATGAAGTATAAACGCTATACAAATATCGTGAAGTTAACCGATGTTTAGCTGAGATATATGTATTTGTATATTTTATGCATACATACAATTATAAAGGGAAAATGAAAAAGTTATAGCGTATGTGATTTTACAATCGTTTATATAGTTTAAACTTTTGTACAAGGCATCAAATAATCATAATTGGCTGGACTCATAATATTTACAATAAATTCTTTAATAAATCACGTAAAACGCATATGACTGTTTTTAACTAGCGAATACCATCGTACAAAATATCACATCATGTTGAACATTGTTATTTCCTTATTTATAAAAGCGATCATACCTTTCGCGTCATTAGCGTCAGACTCACTTCAGAGATAAAAATATTGCAAATAGTGTCAATTTTTCGAGTAATTAGGCTTTTGTTTTATCCCAATTTGAAATTGATTAGCCCAAAATCAAAAAGTTTGCAATGGAAAATTAATTTCATTTTTTAAGAAAGCTTCAAAGTCATTTCCCTATTATCCTCTTTTGCTCGTTTTTACAATGAAATCTAATCTAATCTGCTTTGAAAAAAATGAATGTTTTTTTATAAGTGGAAAATCAATGTTCCTCTTTTTTTCCTTTTTTTAAATTTCTTATTGTTGGTTAAATCAAAGAGTCTTTTAAAAATTTTAAATAAACATAATTTTGTATTGAAATATCAACTACTACACTTTTTCGTTGAAAAGTCATCTTTTTAGGTTGAAAATTCAAGTCCTTGGTTAAAAGTTAAACAACGTTCTGGAAACTTCATTTTTTGTTGATGAAGATTCATAATTTTAGTTGAAAATTAGTTTTCTTATTGGTTAAAAATTTAATTTTTAACTGAAAATGAACTATTTTGTTCAAAATTCTACTATTTGGTACAAAATTAAAAAGTGTTGCCGAACTATTTACTTGAAAAATTATAGAAACGAAAAAAATATAAACTAAAAATTAGACCAAACATTAATAAAATATCATTTGTACTAATTTTATATCCATTCTTCAAACTATTCTGTTGATTTTTTTTTAATTTGTTGAAAGTTCATCTATTTCGTATAAAATTATTCTTCTTGATTGAAAATTTATATTTTTGGTTGAAAATTAAACTATTTTGTTGAAAATTTGTTCTTTCTTCTTGAACTGTTTTGAATTTAAAATTAAAATCTTCTCTTTTTTAAAATACCAACTAACACGTTATTTAAAAACGTACGTGATTTAAAATTTCAACAACAAAAATTAACTTAATTTATGCACAGCCCGTAATCAGCGACTGAGAACATTTTCCGGATTCGTTGAGATTACGGGAATATTATTTTATCCAATTAGCGAACAAGTTCAAGAATTTTATTCAAGAAAAAATAAAGAAGTAGTGGTATTACCCGATTAGCATACAATTGTTAGAAAATAGTTTTTTTTGTGTATTTTTTTCTAAACGGTAGCAAAATAGTGTCATTGCTTCTAATTTATTGTTCTAAAATTTCGAGTAAATTTCCACATACTTTGTCTAAAATTTTCATAATGTTTGCAGAATTTCTTAAAATTTTGATAAAAATCATTGGAAATATTTTTATCAATCATTTTAAAAAGCTCAACATTCCGCTAAGTGTCTACACCTAGATTTATTAAAAAATGCAAAAATTATTGAATTTGTTTATTTAGCAGTAGTTGTTCACAGTTTTATTTTTTGCTTTCTCCTTAGGACAAAGTTACAATTCTTCTTTAAAATTAAAGAAATTTATGCGCGATTAAAATCGAATTTATAATCATATTTAACGTACAATAATTAAATTAATGCGCAGAATTCCTAAAAATAAAACCCAGAATCAACAATCAAATTTGGAAAACCGCCATACAATTTTTCCTCGAATTTTTCTAATGAAATTTGAAAAAAGATACCAATTATTTTTTCTTAAAAAAAGGAACGAAAATAATTTTCACCTTTTGACAGAAATTACAAAGCGGAAAGAAAATTGAGAAATGGTTGTCTTCTCATTTTTCTTTCCTGTTTCTTATTTTAGTCCTAAGGGGGAAATTATTTTATTTTATTTTTTAGGAAAAAATTATTTTGACCTTTTTTCAAATTTCAATAGGAACATTTTATGGTGGTTGTCTAAATTTGTTCGTTCGATTCCTGGTTTTATTTTCAGGAATTCTGAATATTAATTCTTATTTAATCCTTATGATCATTCTTTATAATCATAATAACTATATGATTTTTAAATTATTTTTTTAAATAAAACCTACCCAAATAAAATTATAGAGAATCCTTTAAAAATTATATAAGGCCTTTATTATTAGGAGTAAATAAGAATAATTTCCCCTAATGAGAAAGCAGCCCCTAAGGCTCTAAATAGCTATTGTTAAATAAACAATTTTGAACTAAATTTTTTTTGAAGTACGCTCAGAA
>JAAAKG020143869.1:0-11267 GCA_010014905.2 Druon quercuslanigerum
TTCGAAATGGATGAAGTCGAAATTCCACGAATGGAGGAGGTTTTACTTTCGATCCTGAATTTGCTAAAAGCCTACAACGAATCTTTTCCTGCTTTAGTTTATGTAAATGTGGAAGCTGATGTAAATCTGACGGTGTTGTTAAACGGATTATTTCAAAATTTGGATATTCAAGAAAATTCCCAGCGCGAATTGAATGTGATCGCTATAGATTTTGTTCTCAGTGTGAATCCTTTCATTTTTACTCCAGCTCAAGTAATTCATTTTTATCAACTCTTTAATTACTAGTGATATATTTATCAACGGTTAGTGATTTATTTATCCCTTGATTTATTTATAGGAACTTTATGGAAAAGCCCTTTTATTTTTACTAATAGCTCTGGACGAAAATTTTCCTCTACTCGATAATGTAAAACGTTCGATTATCAAATTGTTAGAGGTGCCTCGAGCATTTTACGAATGCGAGGACCAAATAGAAATTTGGTTTAACGCTTTTCTTGCTTTAGAAGATTTTGAGGAAAGGCTACAACTTGCCCTGTGGTTTGTAAAAATTGTAGAAAAAATGTTCAAACACATGGACAAATATCACTTGGAAATCAAAATGGCCGAAGAAAGTTCGGGTATTGAAATCGATAAATACATGAGCTTTTTCGAAGGTAAATTAGATTATAAAATTGTCTTGAAGTGAAAATTTTCTTTTAGGCCATGTAATACTTGCCGATTCCTACTTTACCGTTATTTTTTCGCATAACATACGTTTACACGTATTGAGATATCCAAATTAAAATTAGGGAAATTGATTGAATGGTACTAAGAAACGTTGCTATGGTCCTAACATTTAAAAATTACAATAAAATATATTTTTGCAGAATTTGTACAAAAAATTTGCGTCTCCAGAAACTTAGAACCATACAATCGTTCGACTTTTCAAATCGATATCTCAATTCGCATAGACGTGAGATCTTGCAAAAAAGTCTCGGTAAGGTATAAATAGGATAAGTATTATAATGCATGGCCTTCAAACATTTTTTTTTAAATTAAATGTTTCTTTATTGCAGAACTCAAAACGAACGGAGCGTATTCCATAAAAACTAACGAGAGACTTCAGTACGTGACATCCTTGCCCATTATTTTATGTGCAGCACTTGATTCTTTAAAGAAGAAAGCAACGGAAATTCAGATTCGTTTCATGAACGAAATCCTGATGCACACTTTGTATTTTCAAGTGAAACCAGAACCGTTGATTCACTTAACGAAGGGCATAAAGGAACTAAGGTTAGAAGAGTACATGTAAATTCGATTTTAAAGTCTATCAAAATACTTTAATAATTATCGTTAGATAATAATTTTTGTACCTAAAGTAATAGTTTTTAATACATTTTGTAATACTTCCAAACTTTTTTTCTTATCGCGTCGAAGCAGCATCGTATTGTATACGATTTAAAAATAGTATGGCAAGAATTTTGTAAAAGTTTCTCTTAATCTTATTATATGTAAATAAATCAAATATAACTAAAAAGAATATTGTTGGTAAACTATATATCTTTCAGACAAACAATCAAAACGCAGATCTAAATATTCATTATATACTTATTTTAAAACTTAATAGAAATTAGAATCTGAGGTCAATCTGATTTAGGTCTAGTTCTTAACTGTAGAAAAAAATATGTCAAAAAGCAGCAAAGGGAGTGAAATAATAGCAAAATTAGTAAGGCACTTTTCCCTTAGTTGTAATTTTCTATGGGACGTTTTTTTTCTTTTTTTGGCAGTCTTAATAATTGGCATTTCAGATCCAGAGATGTCATAGATGAAGAGAGTCACAGAATTTTCGTCAGTAAAACCTGTTGAACAAATAAAAACATACATTACAGACTAGATTTGTTACTAATTAGTAGTGTCTAGATATACCGACAAAATCGGGCTATACGTACTGAAATTTGTGTACGCATAGACGCCGACTTCTCAATTAAAATTTTAGACTAGTTTTTATTCGTTTTTTAAATATAAATCGATATTAAATCAAATTTTTCTACAGTTAATTTTTATTTTATTTGTGATAATTACTACATAAAAAAATATATCAGAGCGTGGTTTCGATCCACGGACCTCTGGGTTATGGGCCCAGCACGCTTCCACTGCGCCACTCTGCTTAATTATAAATTCAATGATTGCAAAAATGAAACGTGTGCTTAAAAAGTTGATTTTTGAATCTTTCTACATTTAATAATAAGGTTTAGTATTTTACAGTAATCAAAAATTTCTATTTGTGTAAATTAAAAAAAAGGTAAAAATTTTGAAAAGCGTATGGCCCACTCAAGGAGCCAAAAAACGTACAATTGTTATGTTTTAATTATTCGTGACTAAAAACATATGATAAGATTTTCACATCACATTACCACTTTGTTTACGAAAAAAAACACGCTGAGATTCAACTTGCCTACCTGGCTGATATCACTACCTTACTCACTAAAAATTAATCCTGATTTGAGTTTACATTGACGGCTTATGCTCAAAATTGCTCTAAACCGTATGTAAATTTTTCATAATGACTAATATCAGCAAGATAATAATAAAACAAAAGGGACAAGAAGGTTTAAAAAAAAAAAAGAAAAACACGTGTTAGAGACTGGTCAGAGAAGAGTTATCAGACACATCTCGAACCACCAATATTGTTAGTCAGGTACATACTATTTCGTAAATTTTAACAATTAAAAATAATAAATAAGTTGTAGCAACCTTATTGCCAATTTTGTTTGATCATTATCATGCTTTCATTAGCCATTTTAAGTAATGTAGTTTGAAAATGCGCTTTCCCTACCTTTTTCATTTAGAATTCATCGAATTTTAAAAAGTTGTTATTAGCTAATGAGTTTAATGGACCATACTGGAAAAGCCGCTATTCTAAAGTTTTAACAAAAAAAATTATAGCAGAGCGTGGTTTCGATCCACGGACCTCTGGGTTATGGGCCCAGCACGCTTCCACTGCGCCACTCTGCTTAGTTGAAAGCTTGGAAAAATTCAAGCTGTGTTTGAAATTTTTTGTTAATATTGCGCATTTTTTGAAGTTTTCGAGATGTAATCAATTAGTTATATATTCAAATGAAAACAAAGAAATGAATATTTACAGATTCAGAATTTTATTTTAAAATATGCTATAAAGAGCATCAAATTTGCTTTGTTTACATTTGTGGTTATGTTGAACCCCGCGAAAAATTGAAACACTTGAATTCCAAGCATATATGGTTTTACCTAATGTTTCACATTATTTTATATAATTAATTAAATGCAAATTAGATGCGAATTTAAATAAAATAATGTACACAAACCTTAATTAGAATATTTGAGTACTTTCTGAAATTAAACCATTTTCAAATACCAGATAGTTTAATAAAAAATAAATTGTTTTGATTAAAATTAAAGCAAAAATAAAAAAAAAAGCCACATAATACTAAAAACAGTTCCTCACCAAAAAATTTAAACTCCAGTCTAATTTGAATACTTGGTTTCAAAAGAAAGTCCACCCACATCATTAATCGAGCGATACTTGATATCGATGAAATTCTCATAATTCTTTACCTTGAAGGAACTTTCTCTGATACTTTCATTTTTTATCATAAAATCGCAAATCTTTGGCATCGAATTGTAACTCAGCACCGGTATCGTTGTAAAATAAAAATCGATTGTAACATTAGGCACCTCTTCTTCATTCTTCGGTAAATCAATCGGCTTTTTAGGTTTGAGTTTCTTCTTTTTAATCCACTTTTCCGGCAAATAAAGCGTAGGAACCACATACGGTTTTAGCCTCGGCTTCACATTAGCATGCTCAGACCATGAATCATCCGGAAAATGTAAATAACAAACAAACAGCCGTCTCTTCCTAATTTCCTCATAACTCATACCCTTTATATAAGGACTTTTTATAGCCTCCACCCATTTTTCTCCTACAAATTCATCCTTTGGAAAAGCGTGTTTAGTAATATTTCGTCCCGATTTGCAATTCGGCACAATACAATAAGTCTTAAGAATATTTTTTCTGTTTTCTTTTTTAATACTTTTTAGTTTCCTGTGTTGCACACTTTTGGGGTTCATATATTTGTATAAATTCGCTCGAATTTTAAAAGCTATTGTAATTTCTTTACCTTTTTCTGCCCTTCGGAATTCTTTACTCGCACAATTAAGAATATCTTCCACGGGATTTAGTTCTTTAAAAAGGCAATCTTCCCACAACAAATTATTTTCGACAGGTGGCATATCTTCCACCGGGGGAAGATGGTTTTCTTCATCGTAGCTTAGTGAATAATCATCAATTAACTTCGGTTGGGCACTGAGAATATTTTTTTTATTTTTATCTACTTCTTCACTTTGCAGGTCGATCTTTAATTCCTCCGAATTTTTATCAGGATAAGACGAAGGCAATCGAAGCAAGGGAACTGCATCCCATTTTAATCTTGGTCTCTCAGCTGTGATGAAAAAAGAATCTTTAGAAAAATGTAAATGACAAACACGATAAGTTTGAATTTCTTTGAGTGATAATGTTTCCAGAAAAGGATTTTTGACCGCTCGGACCCAACGTTGACATTGTTTAGTGTTCTTTGGAAACCTGTTGAACTTCACTGAATTCCCTGAGTTACAATTTGGAACGATACACCTTGTTTTGAACTTGTTTGTCATATTTATTTCACTGATTTAAAGAGTGAATTATCACAAGAGGATTTCAGTTTGTTATGCAAGGCATGAGTCGGGATTTACGAAATTTGAGCTATTTGGAAATAAACTGAAGGTCGGAACGGAATACGCACGCACGTGATCCAACACGTGAAGGTCATAGAAAACTAGGTTAGGTTAGGTTGGTTCGGTTTTAACAATTGAGGTTATGTTGACGTGGACAATTCTTTGAGTTCTTTGCAAAAAATGTCAAAATGTCAGCTGTCAAGTAATTTAAAAAACTGGTGAAATTTATTTTCTAGTTGTTATTACATAAATAATTCTGTGGATTTTGAGTAAATTAGAAGATGGATTTACCCGTAAATGAAGAAAACTGCCCCATGATTCTTGAAAAATTACAGGAAGCGGAGGTTAGGATTTTTAAATTCTTGTTATATTTCATTATATCTATTGTTTTTTTTTATATTTTAATAATTGAAATTATTACAAAATGAAATTATTTGGTACCTTGCAACTATTTCCCCACTATGATGTTTCAAACTTTGGTTCATGTCTCAGGGTTGGTACAAAAGTCAGATTTCAAAATTCCAGGACTTTTTCGTGTACTGTAGGTCCACTGTTTAAAAAATGGCTGTCAACTTTTTAATAATTCCAGTCAATTAAGTCAATTGTATTCAATTTCAACATATTACACTGGTCGCAACCTTATTTCCCAATATAAAAATTTCTCGTAAAATTATGAATTAACTCAAATCCTGGTGGAAAACATCTACGACAAATTACAACGAACCTAGTTCGGCACAGAAAACTACAAAGTATCAAAAATGAAGATTTTTAATCAAGACCTGTTAAGTTTTATGAATTTAAATTTCTACAAAGATTGATGAATATGCCATTGCATGCAATTTTACAAAAATATACATCTGTAAAAACGTGACGTGCGCCTACTTTTTTATATTTTGTTTTTAAAAAATTACAAATTTCTACACATAATTATAAATGTTTTTATAGAAAATTATGAATGTCTACAAAAATAACGAAAATTTGTATACACTATTATAAATAGATACAATTTTTTACGAAAATATAGGAAATTCTACAACCCCATAATAAAGGTTTAATTGTTTATAAGTTTTAATACGTTGTTATAGAAATTAAGAATTTCTATAAAAAGTAACGAAATTGTGGATTTTACAAATCAATTTGTTATAAAATTGCACATTTTTGCACACAATTATGAATAGCTACAATTTTCTACGAAAGAAATAGGGAAATGTACGACTCAAAAAATGAATATTAGTTTTTAATAACGTTGACTAGGTTTTTCTAAGAAAAAACGAATTTTTGCAAAGTGTAATGAATATGTGATTACATATTTCTATGAAAAGTGAGAAAAATGTAGAACCCAAAATCGATTTTCTTTTCCAGTTTTATATGAAAACGTTACCGTCATAGAAGGCAGTAATTTTGCGTCAACAATTTTCCAAGAGTATTTAAATTTCCTAAATTTTGTTAATTTCTCGAAAACGGTGATAGATACGTGAAAAGTGACCAAACTTTTATAGATTTAAAAAATAAGATAATCCTCCTTTGCCTCGAACTGGTACAGTATTAATATTTGCAGAATTTTAGATTATGCAAATTTGAAAAAAGATAATTTCGGGGCAGATAAAACTTTTGATTTATTGTGTGAATTAAACAGAATTAAGACATAATATAACAAATTACGCCTCATTCCTGCCTAGGGAAAATTAATCCCTTAAAGTGTAGGCCATTCTAGACGGAAAAGTACGAAAATATAAGGTTTTTTATTATCACTTTCTACGAAAAAACTATTCCAAGTCCAATTCATGCAAATTATTACAAATTATTGAAGTCAACAAATTTTTCAATAAGCTTCAATAAGCTTAAATTCTAGAATTATAATCATATTTGGATTCGTAAAAAAATTAATTCGTATCAATTCGCAACTTGAAAAATCACCATGACTTACTAAAGAAATGATTACAACACTGAAGTAGGCGCGAATGAAACATTCCAGTAATTTTTTTAAGTCTCATGGCTTTGCAAGGCATTTCAGAACTTCTCCCAAATTCTTTGAATTTTCCAGGTCTCCCGCGCCTCTTTGTCTGTCGTAATTTGCCTTGGAAATTTGAAACTATTTCTATTTTTTCATTAAGATAAGTTTCTTTCTAGGTGCTAGTCAATAAACAATTAAATCACATTCTTTCTCGACATTATCATGTCGAATCTAAACTGCAAAACATAAGCAAAGTTTTGCCAAATGTGCTCATTATCCGATCAGAGAGTGAAAAATTTCGTGATATGATCAATCACACGAATGAATTAGCTGAGAAAGTCAGTGCGAAAGTGAGACAATTAGACTTGGCTCGGGTACGTTAATCTTTTTATTAAAAATGAAGTTTCTTAGCAATACATCTAAGCATGTTTATATCCTTGCTTTAAAAATGGAATTAAAATTTACTGTCTATTTTATTTTAATATTCAATTTAGAGCAGAGTATGTGAATGTCAAAGTCGAGTGAACGACATCCTGGACTTGCAACTTTGCAGTCAAGGAGTTGCGGCTGCTTTAAGAAATGAAGATTACGAGCAAGGAGCTGCTCACGTCCATCGATATTTATCCATGGATCAAAAATTATTGGAAAGAACTGCTGAAGATGTTTCAGGAGATCGTACGAGTGTCACCAGTTCTCTTTCTACTTTACAACAAGCGGCTCTGGATTTAAGAACAGTCGTCACGCACAAATTCGACGAAGCTGTGAAATCCGAGGACTTAGCTTCTGTAGAGAGATTTTTTAAGATATTCCCTTTGCTTGGAATGCACATTGAGGGGCTGAAAAAATTCTGCCAGTACCTCTGCTCAAAGGTCTGTTTTAAAAAAATTATTTGTTTTTCACCATGAATACAAATTAAAAGTATAAAAATGTAGTTAATTAAAATCCAATGAATTGCCAGATGCAAGAAACTGCGCAAAAGAACATAAAACTAGCTTTGGACATAAAAGCATCCGATAAAAGGGCTGCTGTTATATTCGCTGACACAATCACTTTATTATTCGAGGGAATAGCCAGAATTGTGGAAGTTCATCAGCCAATTATTGAAACTTATTACGGACCTGGAAGACTACTAACTTCGGTTATCATTTTACAAAAGGAGTGCGATAGGTATAATCAATGAAAATAAAATATAATTTGTTTAGCGAAATTTATTTTTATTAAAAATTATCCGCAGGCAAATTAAAAAGATCATCGCAGAGTTTATGAAGCATAGAAGTATTGCGAAAAAGGTGCAAATGATAAATGATTACTTGAGGAAACAAGGAGGCGAAAAAGCTGATCCTAAGGAACTAGACTTGCTTCTTGGAGAGATAACAATTATGCACGCTCGTGCTGAATTATATATTCGTTTTTTAAGAAGGCGAATCAGTGTAAGTTTTTTTATATTTATAATACTTTGCATACTTACAAATAAATAAATTATTATTTAAATTACAGAGTGACTTGGAAATTAGTACAACCGAAGAATCGCAACGAAAGGCTTCTATGAATGATTTCGAGACTTTTGTTATCAATTCCGAATTGGCGAGAAGTATGCAGGAATTGTTGGGAGCCTATTTGGCATTGGAAAGATATTTTTTGGAAGAGAGTGTGAATAAAGCAATCGGAATGGACGTTCTGGATCAGGAACAACAAACTTCAAGCATGGTTGATGACGTTTTCTTCATAGTAAAGAAATGTGTGAGGTGAAGACAGACATGTATTTTCTTAATTTAATTTCATAAAATTAAATAGCGCTTACCTAAAACAAGATATAATCCATATTTAATTTTGCAGACGAGCAATTTCGAGTTGGAGTATCGACGGAGTTTGTGCTGTAGTAAATATGGCCTGTGGAATTTTAGAAGGAGAATTCACAAGCCGAATAAGAAATCGTTTACGACAAGGATATCCAGCTGGGTATATGGATTTAGCTCAAGCTTACAGTGCTCTTCAGACGAGTATTCAGCATGGCAGATTGCAGACTTCTGATACAGAACAAGGACGGCTAATGTTTCTGGTATTTATATTTTATTATCAAACTAGGGGACATATTTTTGTGGTATTTTTTTATGGTTATTTGGTTTGGGCATTTAGGGATTTTGGATAGGCAATTAGGGAGATTGAACGAGTATGGACAGTTAGGGAATTTTAGCTAGTTATATCTATTTTGTATACTTTGTTACGTCATATTCTTTTAAGAGACTTCCATTCCATACTTTCTAAAATATTATATCTTATCAATTAAATTTTTTTCTAACTACATATATTTTATATTATATAATATACATATGGGTAAACGTAAACAAGTTGACCACTTTAAGCCCTAGTCATTAGCGTGTTTTTCCTTTGAATAACAATTTTTTTATAAAATTATCTCCATAAAGTACTTATCTCAAAGCCGAATTTGGTAAAGTTTTCAAAGTTTATACGACTTCCCTTAGAAATAATAAATTCAAAAGTACACAAAATGTCATCTCACGCAGCCATGCCAATGATCGGTCTCAAAAGTTCGATTCTTGTTCAACCAAAATATTTTTCATCTAGGCAGAATGGTCGATTTTTCAAATAATTTCACATATACTTTTTGTTAACAAAATAATTATAATTTTAGTTAAAATGAATTATTTATAAATACAATTATTTTTGATAGGAATGTAATTATTCATAAATAGACTTCTGTTGTGTAATTTTGTGCATTTAACAAAGTTTAAGAAAAATTAATTCCTTCTAGTTTAAATAAATTCTTTTAAACAAATTTTTATAGGGATTTAATTACTGAAAAATTGAGCTCCGTAGTGTAATTTTGTGCATTTACGGGGGTTTAACACTAGATGGGTTCGGGGGGCCTATATTGGACCCTAGCCACAATGTCACAGTTTTAAGCAATTTAATATATATCCTAAGAATCCAATCATAGGAAAAGTCATAAAACGTTGGCGCCCCAAAACAATTTTGAAGGGGGCAGCAGCATTTTGAATGTCAAAAAGGTCCAAAATGGACCTTCCGCCCCTTCTCATGTTAAGATAAATTACTTCTCTATGATTAAAAAACAATTTATTTAAATAAAAAAGTTATATCATAACATCCCGGTATATGCTAAATGTGTGGTTGGCAGTGGTTTGTTTCATGTGTGACTTAATCACATTAGTTAAAGAATTTCTATATATGAAAGCTTGATACCTTGAAACCTGCAATAATGGTGCTCTGAGGAGGATAATTTGAATACTTTAATAAGTTTCATCGAATACGTGTACTGTGCATACAAAATGATATTTAAACAGTTTTTTTTAATTAATTAAAAAAATTATATTACGTTTAAATTCTTTAGGGATTTTGCTTTATTATTTGTAAAAATAATCTTTAATGTTTCTGAAGACACTGACTTAAAATAAATTTGTTCAATGTTTGCTGGAAAAGAAAAGATAAGAAAATTTTCCTAAAAGCGAACTTACGAAAATGATATATGTGCTTGATTAATATTACGCTGTAGAGAAATGCATTTGATAAATTTATGAAAATATTTTAAATGCGTTCTGTCCTTGAACCAGAAAGTAGTATCTTAAAATCAGTGAATATATTCCAAAGAAAAATCAAATTTTTGCAAGAAGAAATTCCATATTTTACTGGGTATACGAAAAAAAATTACAACAAGATAAGTTTTTATTATATATTGAAGTTGAAGCTTTCTTGATTTTAATTTAATCAGAGATTTCAAACTGATTTAAAGTTAAATAAACTCTCAATATTGTTGGATTGAGTTGTTAATTAAAGTTCAATTAAATTTTTTTTAATTCTCAGAAATATTGACGATAAAAATGTAAATAATGTTAATTCCTTAATAATTAACTTCAAGTTCAATTCTGCTTTTCAATTAATATTAGCATAACAGAGAAATATAGAGGACGCCTTAAAGACCTCGAAACATTTTGAATCTTTGTAGTATAAAAAATACGGAAGAATAATAAAGAAATGAGAGAGGTGTGGTTTAGCTCTTCCTTTTTTTCCCACTTTTTTCATTTTTCAGATATCTCTTTTTATGCAATTATTTTTCACATATGCCTTATGTCCATATTGGGTCCCTGGTCAATTTTAAGCTCTCTCAGTTTTAGGCCTTATGCCCATATTGGACCCTATGCCAGTTTTAAATCCCATTATATAGGATGTCCCATGCTCAAGTGTCCGGAATTATATGGCTGTATGAAAATAAAAAATAAATAAATCAAAAGTTCCTTCTCCAACTATGCCATATTTCCAGGCCTTATGCCATTATTTCACACAATGCATATATATATAAAATTTATTTTTTACATTCTCATCAGAGAAGGTATTAGATTTGTGCAAAATTTAACCCCTCCGGTTTTTGTCAAATGTCCACGTTTTGAGACCCCCTGAACCCAAAAAACAGGTTTTTACGAATGTGTGTCGGTCTGTCTGTCTGTGTGTCTGTAGATTTTTAGTTTGTTAGAACGATAACTTTCGAAAGAATTGACAGATTGGATTGGCCTTTGGTATACTCTTTCAGTGTCCTAAAATAAAGGTCAAG
>JAAAKG020143870.1:0-11267 GCA_010014905.2 Druon quercuslanigerum
TTACTAATCCTGCGAACTGTTAGTTTTAAGAATAAAAATAAACTGAGGCTTTCCCACTCAAGTTGCATTTATTTATAAGAACGACGCTATGGATATAATTACCTTTTTTTATTAGATTTTTTTTTGAATAATTTTCTGTTTAAAAACTAATTATTGAGTATAAATGAAATTAAAAGGTACTAGAGATCTGTAATTTAGAATATAAAATGAATTATTGAACAACAAATGAAGATTATTTTTTGCATTGCAATCAAAGTTAACTTAGACTTCAGGTATGTGAATTATTCAAATATATATTTGCATTTTTGATAAAAACTCAAATATGCTACAGTAATTATGATTTGTAATTGCATGTGCGTTACAAACTTAGATAACACTTAGTGATAAATATAATTAAAGTTTTACAATGTTGCAAAAAGTTGGTTGTAGATAATAGAATTTTTCGTCAATCTATAGGATGTTACCATATATAGTTGATCAAATGAAGGAAAATTTTCGTAAATTTCACGAATCTTACAAACATTTTTAAATTGAATTTTGGGCAAGGTAAGTTACCATTAATTACTATTAAGATTATAGTAATTCTTGCATCCTTTATTCGAAATCTAATATGACCTGAAATTTCGGTACAATGGAAATTTGCGGTTTTTAATTTTTAGTAAAAAAATCGATATGATTTTTAAAAAAAATTTAATAAAAGTTGTGCTGCTCGTCTAGCCGCGTATAGTCAAATTTTTCGGCAGTAAATTTTCCAAGTTATAACTATTTTTCTGAAAATCCTTTTTGTGAAAAATGCAACTTTTGGGTTTAAAAGTTCATTTTTTTTTCAAATTCTACTGCATTAAAAAAAAATTTAGTTATTTGTTTGAAAACGCAACTGTTTTTGTTTAAAGTTTAATCCACTGTGTATACAAATTTGACCATTTTGTTAAAAAATGATATCTCTAGAATTTAACACTCAAGATTTTTATTAAAAATTCAACTATATGGTTAAAAATTTGATTATTATGATGAAAATTTTAATATTCTTGGAAAAAGTAACATTTTTACGTTGAAAATTCAACATGTTCATTCACGAAAGATTCTATGTTATAAATGTCGCAATACTAATAAGCTAATTTTTTAATATTAATGGTCAGGGAAAATAAAAAATTAGTCGAAGAAAAATAAAAAAGTCAGGGAATTTAGAAAATGCAATTTTTGGACCACCTTGAATCTAAATTAGAGAACATTCAGCTACTAAGTTATTCACTTTCTGGCAATTTTTTCATCATTTTAAAAGCAGCCGAATTTTTCGCTCTTGAAAATTTTGTTACGATTTTGACAATTATTCTATTGCGCGGTATTTTGATCTAAATCTGCAAATAAAGTGTGGATAACTTCTAAATATTTTCTACATGCAATAAAACCTTGGATGGACATTTCTAAAACTATTAAAATACTATCACGATTTCCTTTTTTCTTTCCCCCTTTTCACTTTACAGCCGTTTCCCTTTCTCGTTTCTCGTCCCCTTTTCCTCATTCCCCTTTCCCTTTAAACCATCACCTATTTACCCTTTACCCATTTCGTTATTTCCTCGTTCTCTTCACCCTTTTTCTTTTTCCTGTTATCCCCTTTCCCCTTTTATTTTTTCATTTACCTATTTCCACCTTTTCCTTTCTCATTTCCCCTTTCCATTATCACTCCTACCAGTTTCTCATTTTTTACTTGCCTGTTTCTTTCCCTCATTTCCTTTTACTGTTTCGCTTTCCTCTTCCGCTTTTTACCTTCCCCTTTTCATTCTTTTCCCGTTCCACTCAACATTTTCCCCATTTGCCTCTTCCTTTTTTCTTTTCCCCTTTCCATTTTCACCCTTTCTCACTTTTCCCTTTCATTTTTCTTTACCTCATCTCCCTTTTGTTACCCCTTACCCTTTTCACCCTTTTTTTATTCCCGATTTTCCATATCCCCGTTCCCTGAACCTTGTTATTTTTTCAATTCTTCCCTTTTTCCTTTAATTGCTCTATTTTCCCTTTTCCAGTTTCCCCTTTATCCTTTCTCTGATCACCCTTCCTGGTTTTTCATTTAATTTTGCCCTTTTTCTTTTCCCTATCACCATTTCTATTTCCCTTCCCCATTTCCCCTTCCACCTTCCTACTTTTCCCTTCCATTTGAATAATTCCCTTTTTGACCTTTCCCCGTTCCCTTAACCCTTTCTCACTTTTCCCATTTTTACCTTCCCCCTTCCACTCTGAATAATTCCTTTTTTAACCTTTACCCGTTTTCTTAACCCATTCTCACTTTTCCCATTTCCTCCTTTATTTTTTAGATTTCCCTTTTCCCTTTACTATTTTCTCCTTTTCTCGTTTTCTCCTTCATAAATATTTTATGATGAAAGGGTTCAAAGGAAAAACACTTAAATTTACATCATATGATTTTACCACCTTCCCTTATTCTTTCCTTTACTTCCTTCTACTGTTTCGCTTTCCCGTTCCCCTTTGAACATTTCACTTTTCATCCTTTCCCAGTACCCTTTAACCTTTTTCTAATTTCCTCCTTTCCTTTTTTCTTTTTCCCTTTCCATTTTCACCCTTTTCTTATTCTTACTTTCCCCTTTTATTTTTCTTCACCCCATTCCCCTTTACTGTTTCTGCTGACCCTTTTCACCCTTTTTTCATTCCCGGTTTTCCATTTCCCCATTCCCTTTACCCTGGTTCTTTTTTCTATTTTCCCCTTTACTGTTTTCCCTTAACTTTTTCACCCTTTTTCCATTCCCTTTGCTCCATTTTCCCGTTCCCTTTACACTTGTTATTTTTCGTATTCTTCCCTTTCCCCTATAATTATTCTATTTTCCCTTTGTCCTGTTTCCCCTTTATCCTTTCCTGATCGCCCTTTCCGGTTTTTTCTTCTGTTTTTCTTCCCCCTTCCCGCTTCCCCTTTCCCCCTTGAATAATTTCCTTTTGAGCCTTTCAACGTTCCATTAACCCTTCCTCACTTTTCCCATTTCCCCCTTTTATTTTTTAGATTCCCGTTTCCCCCTTTTCCCTGTACTGTTTTCTTCCTTTTCCGTTTTCTCCTTCGTAAATATTTTACGATAAAACGGTTCACAGGAAAAACACTTAAATTTACATCATATGATTTCACCACTCCTGCGGGGCATTCCACTTGCATGGCGCAATGCAGGTATGGCGGGCGTAAAGCTTTTTAAGTGGCGGACGTTAAGTTTCATGTTGTACCGGTGACGAATTGCGCATGTGCGAAGGCCACTAGGCACTAAGTTGGATATAAAAGTCTTTTTTTCTTATGGGAAATACGTGATAAATTCCTTTGGGTTTGTGCCACCTCTAAGTATCATCTTTTTACATTATTTTTTCGAGGATTCGAACAAATTTCGGTCCGATATACAATGCAAATTATAATTTTATTATATATTATATATTATATTATATATTATAATTATAACCTTGACGTTCCATTTTTGGGAGTTACGGAATAAAATTATGGATACCTTATCAAACTCTTGCATATTTTTGTTTGAAACATACTACAAAAAATTACAAATATTGAATAACGATAGTTTATTTAAATATAATAAATACAAACTTTGTATAATAATTCGACAAACTTACCAGAGGAATCCTTTCCGATAAAGCTGAGAGCATTTCCCACAATAGGTTTTGCTTTTGGAACAGGAATTTTGGCACAAATTTTATAAAAATGAATATTTTTCACGTAGTCAAGGAGCAATAATAAGATGAGACTAAAATACTCATAAAGAAATGAAAGATCACATGCATACGTACATATTTTGTCCCCATAAAGACTAATTATAAGTTAGGAATATTAGAATCTATAAGAAGTCATTTGATTTGGAATAAACTTCGTTTATTTGTTTTGTTAGAAATTCATGTATATTGTTGAAAATTCTTATTTTTCTTAGAAAATTAATCTTTTTAGTAAAAAAATTATATTTTTTGCTTAATTTTGAACCCTCTTGTTCATATTGTAATTAAAAAAATCCCCTTTTTACACATGTATAAAAAATCGCTGTGCAAAAATAAAAATCATTCCTGTTTTTGTATTTGCGTCCAAATATGTGTTCAGAAAAAAATCGTTTTTCTTAAAAGGGATCTTTTTTAAATTAAAATAGGAGCATTTTATGGTGGTAAGCCATATTTGGTCGTTGGATTCTTGGTTTTATTTTAACAAATTATATAGATTATTGCAATTAAAAATTTACCTGTTCATAAATTTTGTGGAAAATTTTCCTTTTTCATGCAAATTTAATGTTCTTGATTGAAAATGCATCCTTTATAATTAAAAATTCTACTCTCTGGTTGTAAATTAATATTTTTTTGTAGCGAATTCAAATATTTTTTTTTTTTTTATTTATTTTTTGTTTAATTTACCTATTTTTTACTTTGAATAAAAAATTTTCTGACGAAAAATCTTTTTTTTTTTAATTTGTTTGTTTTTCATTTAATTCAAACAGTGACAAATTCATTTTTAGGTAGAAAATTCTACTTGCAGGTCTAAACTTTCACTATTTTCTTCAGTTCTCCCATTTTGGTCAAAAATTGACCCTATTTAAATTGTATCCTTTGGGATTGAAAATTCATCTTTTCTGGTAAAAAAGCAGTCTTTCTTTATGTAAAATTAATATTTCATGCTAAAAAAATCAAGGTTTCTGTCGAAAATTCAAATACTTAAAAGAAATTGTCCTTTTAGCTTGAAAACTTAACTGTTGGGTTAAAAGGAAATTTATCTCTTTTGTCAAAAAATATTTTTCCGTTGAAAATTTAAATATTTTTAAAAATAAAAAATTTTAGTATTGTCATAAATAATTATTTTTAAAATTAAATATTTAACTACTTGGGTAAAAATTAAAGTAATTTGATGACATTTTTTCACTATAGGATCATCTCCTTGAAAGTAGCAAATTCGTCTTTTTGTAGAAAATTTAGCTTGTAGGTTGCAAATACAACTATTTTATTCAATTCTTCCATATTGGAAAAAATTAATATTTTTAAAAAATTGTATCCTTACCGATGAAAAAACGAATCTTTTATGGTAAAAAGTTAATCTTTCTTCATGGAAAAATTATATTTTTTGCTTCAAAATCAACATTTCTGTTGAAAATTCAACTTCTTAAAAAAATTGTTCTTGTAGTTCGAAAATTGAACTGTTTGGTTAAAAGGAAATTCATCGCTTTTTGGCAAAAAATATTTTTCCGTTGAAAATTGACCTGTTTTATAAAAAAATGTATGTTTTTTTAGAAATTTTTTTAAAACTAAATTTAAATAATTTTTCGAAAATTGAAAATTAAAATATTGCTGAAAATTGATAGTTTTTAAATTAAATATTCAACTATTTGGCAAAAGTTAAACTACTTTAATACAATTTTTTTCATTATAGATTTATCTCCTGGGTTGAAAATTGAAGTATATCGTCAAAAATTCCTTTCTTTTAATTGGAATTTTTTTTTAACTAAAAATGTATCTTATTTATTTTAGGTTGGAAATTAAACTATTAGAGTTGAAAATTCGTATTTTTTGTGGAAAACTAATCCTTGTTTTAGAATATCTTCCTTTTTGGATCAAAATTAACTCTTTTGGCAGAAGTTTGTCTTTTGTGAAAAAATAAATTGTTGCTGTTGCACATTTACCTTCATTTTTAAAATTCAACTATTTGTAAAAAAATTTAAATCGTTTGATAAACATTTATCATTCTGGTTACATATTAAACCATTTTGTTAAAAAGTCGCTTTTTTATTTTCGGTTAAAATATCTGCTACAAAATTTTCGTTGATAATAATTCATATTTTTGTCTGAAATAACACTTTTTGGGTACAAAATTCAACTGCATACAGAAAAATTTATATTTTTTGCTGGACAGTTTATCTTTTTAGTAAAAAATTCAATTTTTGGTTGCTAAAGTTTAATATTTTTTGTTTAAAAATTTGACTGGTTTATAATTTATGTTCTGTGGTAGTAAGCCATCCTTTTTGATGCAAATAAATTTGAAATAGAAAATTTGAATTAGGGGAAAACGTGTAGACCTATTTTTGCGTTTGAGTTAGTATTATTTTGAATTATAAATAAACATGAATAAATCATGACAGCGGCCTTTCTTCAATCAAAGGGAAACATCTTGATTTAAAATTAAAATCTAGAGAAGCAAAGAAGTGAATAATTAATTTTTACTTTTAATAAAAACAGCTAAACTCCTTGTCAAATTAAATTATACAAAAGAAAAAAGTGAATTTCTAATTTCCTAGATCAGCGATAATTTGTTCGCTGTATCTATTTTTACTATTAATAAAAACATCTTACATTCATTGGTAGAAATCGTGTTAGCGATCATTTTTTACCCATAGGGTAAACTCTTGATTTAAAATGCAAATCTATAGAAGTAAAAAAGTGAATTCCTAATTTCACGATCACCGATCATTGTTTCGACTTATGTATTTCTACTATTATTAAAAACATCTAATCTTTATTGGTAGAAATCGTGGTACAAGTTCAACAATTTTGTTAAAAAGTCGTTTTTGGTTAAAAAATCCGATTTTTTGGTTAAAAAATTAAATGTTTTTTTTAATCCGTCTTTTTAGGTTAAAAATTTAACTATTTTTGTACAAAATTTAATATTTAAATAAAATCCATATTTTGTTGTTGAAAAATCAACTCAATTTTTTTGGGATAAAAGTCCAATTATTATCTATTTGGAAAATTTATCTTTATGCTTAAAAAATTCATTTGTTTTAGTAGTGTCATATTTTTTGGACGAAAGTTTTTAATTTGAAAATTTAACTATTTATTTATTAAATCATAATCTGTTTAAATTATAAATACATATATTTTAGTAGAAATTGCATCTTTTTTAAATAAGAATGCAAATATAATAATATATTACAATTTATTCGTTATTTACCATTCTTTTTTATTGTTCAAAAGTCAACTGAAGTCGCTTTTGTATGGAAATTAAATTTTTTTGGAAATTTATCTTTTTGCTTAGAAGTTCAAGAATTTTTTTAAAAAGTCGTCTTTTTTGTTTGAAAATTACACTGTTTGGTTAAAAATGTATCTTTTGGGTTATAATTGAACTGTTTTGGTAGAAAATTAATTTTTGATTAAACTTTTTATTTTGGTATTTAAAAGCCACAACCATCTTAACATTTTTTTTTCAGCAGAAAATTCTTCTTTGTTGGACAAAAATTCAACTGTTTGGTTTGTAATAAGTAAACTGATCTCTTTTTAACTGTGCAACATTTTTTTCTGAATGAGCGTTTATCTCCTAAAAACTAATTTTTTTTCTAAAAAATGCAGATTTTCTAGTTAAAAATCCCATTTTTGCTTAGAAAATTAGCTACAAATTCGCCGTTTTGGTTTTAGAATTTATTTTTTGCATGATATTTCATCTTTTTGTTTTAAATATGAACAACTACTTTTTTTCTCAAGAATTAATTTAAAGTCATCTTTCAGTCTAAAATAAATGCATAAATTCGGAAATCTTAAATTTATTTGAAATTTGGAATCGATATCAATGGAAATTACAAACAAATCTAAAGCATTTTGGACCACTTTACAGGATTTTTCAATGGTATTTATAGATTAAAGTGCGATTTATAGAATTTCAAAAAATTCCTTAAACTTCATGAATATTTTGGAATATTATTTAAGATTTAATATTTTGTAGGGTATTTCCGAAGCACTCAAAGAAATTCTTAAAATAATAGAAAAAATCTTCTAGAATAATTACAGAAGATCCAGAAGAATTTTTTAGGACAAATAAGGGTTAGGGATATTTAAATTGATTTAAGCCAAAGAAACTTAAAAAATCTTTATCGGTTCCCGAGATACGATTAAAAAATTTTAATCGTATCTGAGTTGTGTTTTACTCGACGATCACGGTTCTCGGCCGGTCTGCTGCTCGCATCCTTCGTTGAGGCAGGACCGAATAGGCCACGCACAGAGGTGGGGCTTGATTTGGGCTCTCTTATACTTTTGATTCTGCTCATCAGTAATTTTTCTTTTAAATTATTGTAAATTTCACAAATTATTCCTTTGATTTAAATTTATTTACAATTATTCCAATTCAGAATTATCCCCATATTAAAGAATAAAAAAATGATGAACAGTTTTTTTTGTTTCGTAAAATTTTTCTCCATTAGAATATTAAAAAAAATGTTGATATATTGTTACGAGAGTAAACTATTTTTCAAACGAATTAAGCAGCTCAATTCTAAATAAATTATTATTTATATGAAAAACACTAACTAAACTAAACTAAACTAAACTAAAAAAAACTAAATTAATTCACTAACGAGACCAGAAACCTCTCATTAAGAAATAAAAACGGATAGAAGTTATATCAAAAATTTAAATAAATTTTTTATATGAAAAACAGTCTAAAAGGTTTAATAATGTAACTCATTTAATATAATATTCTGATTAAATTCAAGAAAGCAACTTTTTAGACACGGGACTCCTCGAACTAGCCACCTTTCGCATCAATAACAGCTGCTTAATTCGTTTGAAAAATAGTTTACTCTCTTAACAATATATCTTCATTTTTATTAATATTCTAATTGATAAAAATTTTAAGAAAGAAGAAAAACTGTTCATCATTTTTTTATTCTTTAATTTGGGGATAATTCTGAATTGAAACAATTGTGAATAATTAAAAGAAACAATTAATAATTGTTAAAATTCACAATAATTTGAAATAAAAATTACTGAGGAGCAGAATCAAAAGTATAAAAGAGTTCCAATCAAGCAGCATCTTTGTGCGCGGCCTATTCGGTCCTGCCTCAACGAAGGATGCGAGCAACAGACCGGCCGAGAACCGTGATCGTCGACTAAAACTCAACTCAGATACAATTGAACATTTTACGTGGTATCTCGGGAACCGATAATGATTTTTCAAGTTTCTTTGGCTTAAATTAAAAATTAAATTTCAGGCTCTATGTCGCATAATTTTCAGATTTTTGCAATAATTTTCCTAGGTCATGCTAAAAGTTAAAGTCGAGGTACAGAATTTTAGTAAATCTAGAATTTCTTTTTAAACTTATCAGGTGCTGTATTCTCTTGAGCAAATAAAAAAAATCGGTTTAACATTAATTGACGTGGAATTTTATAGGCTTTCCGATTGCTTTTTTTTATCTATCATTTTTCTTCGCTGAGTTATCGTGGTTCAAAGCCAGCAGTGATTTTTAATAGTGCTTGCGTCAATCGATTTCATAACTTCCGACGGTAGTATATGTAGTTAAAAGTTGATTTATTTAGTTGAAAATACAACTATTTTATTCAAAAGTCATTTTTCCAGGTAGAAATTTACTATTGGCTTGCTACCGCGTCAGTACTGCACTAGCATTTCTGGTACTGGCGTGGTACAGGCATAATACTGGATGAAAATTGGCGTGGTACTGGCATTAGGCAGTACTGCAGTTGGTACTATCTAATGAAAATTTTAGCAATTCGCCCAATATATTCTGTCCTACGGTCATGCAAAGTTGAACAAAGTTCTTCCAATCTTGTAAGAAATATATTTATGTTTTCCTTCAATAATTCTCTACGTACGTTTCGATTTGAAAGGAATTCGAAGTCATAAAAATTATCTTGTCTTGGATATGTAATTTTTAGAATTATAAAATAATAAATAATAAAATAATTATAGTGATGCCTAAGTAAAAATAATTTTCATGGACGCCTCAAGATGTTGTAGAGGCTCTAAAATTTTGTAAAATTGTCACATTATAAGTGATATGATGTTTACAGACGGACGATACACAGTAAACAGATCTAAAGGAGAATACTTTAAGAGGTTTCAAAGAGACATTTTAATAATTCTTTGATTGAAAAATGTGAAAAGTTTGAGAATAAATTATTACTTGAATTTCTAATAAAATTCAAAGTTAAAGTCAATTCATAATGCATTGGTAAATTTCATTAATATTTAATATTTCAGTTTTTAAATTTATTGAATTTTTAATGTATTTATTTATATAAATTGATTCGATAATTCGTCTTTAAAGGTATTTTTTCCCCTAGCCAAAGTTCTAATGGTATGAGAATAAAAAAAAATTGCTTAATTTCCATGAATCTTGTGACAATCCTGTATTTAAATTGCTAATATTGCAATATCTTTAATTTTTATATATTCTGCTTTTTAAGCTCCTGCTAGTTTCACCAATATAAAGTTTATTACAAGCATTGCATTTTATTTGATAAACAACATTACACATATTTCTAATCTTTTCAGAATCTTTTTAATTGGGTAATAATCTTTCTAAAGTGTGGTCATTTTTGAAAAAATATTTATATTTAATTTTTTTAAGGATCTTCTCAATTTTTCCGAATAACTTAAGATGTATGGAAAAATAACTTTTTGATCTGTCTTCCTGTCATTTTTTAACCAATTATTTTTTTAAATAAAAATGCAGCTATTATATATTTCATAAATACGTTCTTTTATCACATCCTTAATTAATAGTTAAGGATAATTATTTAATAGTAAGATGGATTTTCTTGGTCTAAGTTTTCTTTCCTTTATTTTATGTTGACAACTTGTATTAGAAAGTCTCATGGAAAATAAATAATACGAAACCAAATACTAAAAAAAATGTAATAAATTGTAAAAATAATAATTTAGTCTAAAATATACATGAATTGGGTCATATTTCTAATTTTTTGAAGTATCGTTTACATAAAAATAGTAACGAAAACTCCTTACATGTTTTCTTTGATTCACAATGTAATGCGTTAGAAAATTTTCAATGTGTAGTTAGAGATGAGTGTAATAAAAAATTTCAATGGCCAAAGCAAAAGAACTTGGACACAAATGCTAGGCTTTGAAAATTTAGAATTAAGCAATTTTTTAAAAATATTTCTAATGCAAAAATCTCTAAAGAAATAACCAACTCTCTAGTATTGGGAAAAAAATGTAGTGTTCCTTACGTTACCAATAAAATCTCTGTAAACAGTATCATAGCAAATATTGAAAACTCCATACAAAATTTATATAATGATGATGATAAGTTAAAAAGTAGAAACTAAACTGATTGCGTGAAATGTTTTAGTCTGACTTTACTCTCATGTTCCTTCATACTTAGGCTCACCGCTCTCCCGGTTTCTCCAATATAGACTTTGCCACAAGAACAAGGGATTTCATATACACCTGGGTCACTGAGAGGTGCCTTTTTGTCTTTAGGATTGTTTAGAAGTTGTCCTATTTTCGCAGGTGGTTTATATATGGTTTGGATGTTGTGTTTGTTGAGAATTCTTCCTAT
>JAAAKG020143872.1:0-11266 GCA_010014905.2 Druon quercuslanigerum
CCGGGATCGGGTGCTAAGCTGAAAAATTGCACCCAATCACAGCCGAATCGCGGTAAAATTTCAGCCACAACCACATCTTACGATTGTGAGATAGGTGGTTACAGTCTGTGACGGAATCAATACGACGATCCGGCAAAAGTCTTGTGCATCCTGAGAATACGGAGCGACCCAAGGACGACCGCCTTCTGCATTTTCTTCGAAAGTGTTTTAGCATATTGTTTATATTCAAGGATGCTTTTCAGGCTATTAACCAGTGACAGCTTGGCACCTCCAAGAGCGCCGATGATAAGGACGATTAATTTAACAGAATATTCTGGGTATAATCATCGGAACTCCCTTACAAGGTCTCTATACCTCTCTTTCTTTTTATTCTCCTTGGATATTATGTTTTTGTCAGCTGGTGCCGAAAATTCGATAAAGGACGTGGTTCGCTTCTCGAAGTCAAGGAGAACTATGTCAGGCCTCGAGTGTGTAACAGAAACAATTGTCGAAAATATAAAGTTCCAATGTATTCAGCACTTCTTATTCTAGAAAATTGACTCTAGTTCCCTAGGAACGTTTAGTAGAGCGATGTTAAGGTTAATGCCGTAAGAGTCACAGAGATGGTAATAAAGCACTATTAGTGCTGCATTGTGCCTTTGGATGTATGTCGTTCCCCCATGAGTTGGACAACTAGAAAGTATGTGTCCTAGATGTTTGGAATATGCATGGCATGCCCGGCAGCTATCATCGGGAATGTCTTGGCTCAAAATGTGGCGGCGGTGTGTTAAAGTGGAAATGACACCATCTTGACGTGTCAAAATGAAACTCTCCGTGCCTGACTTCAATTCGCGTGATTTAAGGAAAGCAAAACGTAGCTCACACTTCATTGACAGATCGTCCACGTTTCTGTGAAAGATGCTGTGTATCCTCTTATCGAGGAGCTGTTCCCGGAAGTTTTTCTCCTGTGCTTTCTGAATCCGGGCTTTCAGGAGTGAGTACTCGAGATAAATAAGATTTGTTGTATTCTGCTCACTCCTGATACTGAACTTAAGTTAATTGATTAAGAAATTAATTCTCTTCATGCTCCTCCTTCATGCTTCCTGACCATTTTAGGATAAGGAACTCTTCCATTTGCGACTCTATGTGCTGTACCCAAAATATTCTTGTTTTGAAGACATTCAATATTCCGCAACCACCTTGACGGCGTGAGATGTAGAGTCGCGGAATAGAAGCCTTAAGATGCATGCTTTTGTTTATGTATGTCGTATTTCCGAAAAAATACTCGTTTTTTTTTCTACAAATTTTTGGGTTTTGGTAAAAATCCTGACGTGTTAGAGCAAAAATAAAAATATATTTGATTTCAGGGGAAAAAAATACAAAAGAAACATATGGTCTGACCCAAGATCCAGACAACTTTTTTTTGTAATCCTGTGTTATTAAACTATAATTTTCTTATTGAAGCAACACAATTATACACTATACATCGTAAGTGACCATATTCAGATTATGTTGAAAATTAAAAGAATAGTTTAATTAAACTTTATTTTTTTAACTATAACATATTTTTTTTATTTACAAAATTAAAGTTTGAATATTCAAATATACGCTTTTTCTTTAAGTAAAACAATTACATATACACTATACACCCGAAGTCACTCACATTCACATTAGTTCTGAAAAAAATTTAAAAGTATTGCGACTTTGGAAGAAATTATTGGAGGGGTTCTTACCGAGGGGATGTGGGGGGGGGGGCTCTTAAGTGCAAAGGATTGGAGCGTTAGTCGGCAGCTCCCGTCTGCGCTTGTTGTGAAGCTATACGCTTTGAAAAGATGGACATTTTTATAGTCTGTACTCTGAGGGTTAAAAGAATAGTTTAATTAAAATTTTTTTCTTGCTTTAATATATTTATTTATTTAAATGATGAATTAAAACTATGATACGCTAGACAGCGAAAATGACTTATACATGATTTAAACTAAGTACATTAATTCGAAAAATTATTTTTTTTATATTAAGCTTCACAGCTTTCGTTAGTTCAAACTATTATTTATGCAGGTCCGCTAATCGGATAATATTCTGGCGTGGGTGCATATTATGGCCTTTCCGTACCTCTGCTTGCTGGACAATTATCTATCTCTGTCACTCTTGTGGACTCTCTGCAGGCAGATTGTCTGCCACTGTCAGCAAGCGAGGTATGGAAGTGCCTTTACTCAATTTTCGCAGCTTGTTACAGAGAGGCTTACAGGTTACAGTGATTAATAAACAGTCGCGGACAGTTATCCAGAGATTGTTCGGAAAGAATAATCCCTTTTCGCAGGCGTACAAACCGTGCCAATGGCATGAACCCTTTCCCTAGCTGCTCGTGAGACCAACAATGATACCGTTAAACTACCAAAAAATTGTAAATGCGGTTCAAAACGATCGAAAGCGCAGAGCACCCGACAATAGGTTGGCAAGACAGAATGCGTCCCGTGTTCAGTGTGTAATGGACTACATAAAACGTGGTAGACCGAAAATTCGCCCAAGAACTGAGAACCTTTAATGAAAACACTGAACCAGTAAAAGCTGCCGACAATCAAGCAATCTTGTTGACAAAATACGGGTTTTATTTGAGGTAAGAAGGAGGGTTTTTGCGACAAGCTTATAACATCTGACTATGAATGTCCCTCAGTCACTGCTGATGAGGTAAAAAAAACCGAGGGGTTCGAAGATCTTTTCCATTGCAGTACCAGATGTCATCAAGAAAAAGAACCAACATCTGCCCGCACATTCATCTCATATTTAAAGATTTACGAACAACGTGGCTAGAAAAAGGTGCAGCAGGTTGCAGAGAGAACCTGCTAATAAACTGTTGCGTCTGTAAAGACACAGCAGCCCATCAACCAGTCCTGTTAATGACCTAGATTGATGCAAACTCCTGAAAAAAACAAGAACCCAACGACCAACTTTGGACGAAAACGAAAAAAAGGCTTCTATTGTAATCTAAAAAAATTAAATAGAAAAAATTTCAGACAAAAATAAAAAAGAGGAAAGAAAAATGAGAAGGCAATCAAATGCATCCCCTTCCTCCTTTTTTTCCTTTCTTTCGTCTATTTTTTGTTGTTATTATCAAATTACAAAAAAAAACATTAAAAATAAAAATAAAAAAATAAAGATAATGTTACCAATTTTTTTCACCAATTCTCTCTTTCTTTCATTACATTCACTATGCAAAATCTTAACATTATTGCAATTAAAGTCATGTTTAACATCAACAAATTCCTTTGTCTGCTTGTCTAGAAGACTCTTATAATAGCATCCTAAACGAACATCACTTTTATGCTCCTCCATCCTAGTATTAAGAAGTCTGCCAGTCTGTCCCATGTAATTCATCTCACAGATCCTGCAAGTTATCTTGTAGACAACAGTCTCAATCACAACAATCCATTTTAAATTTATCAATAAACTCATTTTACTACCGCAAAGCTTTCGATTCAACCTCTCATTGACTTATGATCTGTCTTTCGGAAAGCTTAAAGGTTCATCCACACACAGGGACGTTTTTCAGGTCTACATCATAAGCCCTCTGGTTGTTTGCATCAAACCTTTGCGTATATCTCTCGCACTACAAAATTCTTTTGGATACATCTGTAGCTACAATAATCCTCGCGAGCATAAAGTCACTTATGTATAATATCTGGATGACCTAAAGAGCTATACTTCTGGTAAAAGCAAACTTCAGAGTGATTTAAATATCGTCAAGCAGTACACAGTAGAGATTGGTATGCACTTTGGATTGGGCAGATTTGCCAAAATTGATCTGAAGAAAGGAAAGATTATTGGCGTTTCTGAGGACCATAAGCTTGTGGATGTGAGTGTTATTAGACATCTTGGCACACTGCAGATACTAGCATCTTGTTCGGAAGATTTGGTCTTCAAATCTGTCGGCGTTCAACAAGGTCTTTGCGACTAACGTACATGAGTACCGCTTCTACTCTCATCTTTTGGGGTGGTTCAATCGATGAAGAACGAGATTAAGGCCCTTGACATCGCCACACGTAACATCATGCATGTGCGTAAGAGCTTGCATATGAATTAGTTATAAGTATATCTTACTTCGTTGAAAATGGCAGATATGCTCTCCTAAAAGGGGCCACGAACCACGAAATGATTGGTAAAAGAGCGTTCCTTCACAAAGCCGTGGAGCAGGTGGCAGAGACCATTGGTATTAATTTTAATCAGGTAAGTGAGGAAAGTGCGTTACTCTATTTAGATGCTTCTTTTCTAAAAGCCAAAGTAAAGAAAGCAGAGGTATAAACATTCCGCCAAGAGATACTTGACAAGAAAATTCACAGAAGCTTTTACAGAAGCGTAGAAGAACAGTCCTTGTCAAAAGAGCAAACGTTTGCTTTTCTCAAATCATCAGGACTTAATTAGGAGACAGAGGGTTTCATTTTCGCAAACTAGGATGGTGTAGTTTCCACCTTAGTATACTGTGACCGCATTTCATATCAAGAAGTTCCTGGTTATAGGTGCAGAGCGTGCCATGCACATGCTGAGTACCTAAAACACATACAAAAAATGATGGTTCAGTTGAATAAATTTGTTTGCTTCACTCAATCAGAGTTTTTGGATGAATTTTTATACTTATTTTTGAAAATATGTTATCGATTCAGAATAATTTTGGTTGAATCCAAAGGTTTACTAGATTGAAGTAAAATATTTGGTTGATTCAACAAAAATATTTTGTTGAAAGAATTTCAAAAGTCACGGACGCATCGTCTTGTTATGATCGTGTATACTTACATTAAATATGACAGTCCACATGCGAGAATCCGTAGCGTCATGAAGAAAACATAAAAATATAATCCGTTTACATCTCGCTTATTCTTGTGAAAATAGATGATCCGCAAACAGAATCGATTGGGATTAGGTGATTATGTGAAAGATAAGCAAGATTACTTGAATCTGTCGAATTACCTAAGAATGCGTGAGCAATTCTTTTATAAAACAGCTGAACGATTATGTAAATCAGATAAACAAAAGATCCTGCCCAATTTATATTGCAAATATATAATCGTAGAATTGCCTCGTCTTGCGATATATAGTAGTTAAATAAACTATTAAATAATTCACACAATGTGACACGTTTCCACAGTAATCTATTTAAAATTATAATTGTGGTGGGTCCTTTATGGCTAGATGAACTACAAGTTTTGGTTATATGAACCAAAATATTTTCTTAGATCAGCAGAAATATTTACTCAAAACAAGTTAAATATTTTCCTGGGTGGAGCAAGTTATTTGCTTAAATTAACCATAAAACTATATTCTAACGATGATTCAACCAACATTTTGTTTCTTCAACCTACTCTCTTTTTGAGTGTATAAGATTATTGCATCAAAAAATAAATGCGAAAAAACTAGATCAAGTAAAAAAGGTGACATTGAAAACCGAGTAAAAGATCTTCCTTCTTTTTATCAAATTTGATGTTTTGATCGTATGTTCATTCGTCAAATTCATATTAAAATAAAATATAATCAAGGAGAAGTGCGATAACGTCTAAATATTTTTGTATATTTTTTCTTTTTATTTGAGGCTTTGCATCAAGCTTTTCTTGAGATTCGCGATTCTTAGGGGCTGGATTCTAAATCAAAATTTCCAAAATTTAATTTGGCAGTTTTAATACGATGCAAATGAACCCAAGTACCTGTAAAAAGGTTTATCTGTGTGAATTTTGATCTGTTTGTATCTAATAATAAAATTTATTAATAAATTAGTCCAACTAGGCAGCACAAGCCTATGAGGAAATTTTCTTTAAGTATTTCAATCAATTATTTCATAGTCAAAACATTGACCCATCAACCATATTTCCCAGCACGCTTCCTCATTACCAGGCAACAAAATACTAAAAAATTTACTTTTTGAATAGAAGTTTTATAACTACTCACCACGTGATGCGAACAGATGTACGTGGGTGGTATTTCGTCGGACTAAAAAGTGTTTCTAATAACTTTCTTGGTCCTAATGTCTGGTCCATTTTTTCTATTTTCATTCGTTTAAAAATTCTTAATAATCCGTTTAAACTGATAATACACAAGGCGAAAAATTCGCATCACTGATAAAGTTTTGAGCACTGTACTCACCATTATGCTAATATTTTTTTATTTGTTTAATGTATTGTATATAATTATTGTATTTTACTTCAGAATCAGTTTCAAAAAGAAAAGTGTGAAAAATAATATGTATGTAAACCATGGTATATAAGTGTATAGTTCTTGGTTGCAACTCAGTCTACGATAATGATAAAGAACATAATCACTTCTTTTTCATGCCAAAAGATCTGGATATTCCATTTTTAACCCATTCAATTTAAAATCTTGTAATTAAGGCCACGGAACGAGTGCACCATCTGCTCAAGAAGGTCCTGTGATCAATATTTTTCATCTGTATTTAAAAAAAACGCGAAAAAAAGGTTCGGAAAATATAAATAAATATTGAAGGACCGGTTTTGACAAGGTACAAAGTTAGGGTAAGGAACAATTTTATTGATCAAAATAAGAAGTATCTACCGACGCATTTAGGCTTTACGGCAAAAGTTTGAATCCTATCTTCCTCTGTCGATAATCATGCAACCTGTATTACCCACAGACCCGTAGAAGTTTGAAATTATGTACTCGCTGTGATAGTGTTGCTCTGATACAGCTGATACGTATGTCAGACTAAATTTGTTCATTTACAATGAAAGTGCAAGTATTAGTTTTGGTATTATTTGGGTATAATTTTCGTGAGCGATTTTTGTTGTTTTGCCCGACTTTGATCAATATAAACCTCATAAGTAGCCCATTGACAGCCTTAAAAATTTCTTGCCGGCTTTTAAGTTGGGAAAAAAAGTACCGATATAACTTCGAGTTTTATTTTCTTAGAATTTTTTTTCTACAAAATTCCACTGGAACGAATAAGAGTTATGCACTTTATTACCTTCTCTTTTATTTATCAAACCTTTAGAGCGATATCTCATTTCATTTAGACGTAATTTGGAAGAAAAAAATTGAGGACCAATTTTGGTCACGTAACCCTCTCGTTACATGGCCTTAAGAAAAAGTTAAAAAAAAAATATTTAGCAAGGTTACCCTTATCAATTTCAAGTTTTGAATCTAGTCCATGACACTACTTCGTAACTTTCCTTCTTTCGGAGATATTTTTTGGCTTTTTTTCCTACCCTGTGCAACCAGCTCTCGCATCTTCCAGTCGCCCTTGAACCTTCTTATCCTATACACTATACTTATCCTATTACTTTACTCGCCCATTCCAATATCTTTCTCACCTGTAGCTCGCTTCCTCCTTTAGTTTCGAACCAAAATCCTAGGTAGCAAAACTCACCCACCAACTCCTACACCACGCTATTTATATTTCACTCGTTTTCTAATCTACCTCTTTTATTTCTGAAACACATCATCTTGGTCTTGTTCTCATTCACTGTTAAACCTTTTTCTCTCACATAGGCTTCGAACACTCTCATCGACAGATTCATACCTCTTTCACAATCCGCTACTAGCACTACACCATCTGCATATGCTTGTGAATACACTTTGCCCGTTCCTAATGTGGTTAACCGTTCCCTTTCCTCTTTAATCTTTAAGAAGAATACTAAATAGAAATGGGCTCAACGGACACGCTGGCCTGAGCCTCCTGCCTGTCCAGAATTCCTCGCCTTTCTTTTCTCCTATCTTCACCTTTATCTTAGTATGCACAAATTTTTCTTTTATCCTCTCTATTAAACCTTCGGGTACTCATTTCTCTTTCATGGCTCCCCATAACTCCCTTCTGTTAAATTCAGTTAAATGATGCCTTAAAGTCTACAAACAATGCGACCACCTGTCTTTCAAAGATCTTTCTTAGCACTTCTGCATAATTTTTATATCCCACCGTCATGAGTATGATACCTCTATATTCCTCAACCCTTTTGCCTTCCATTTCTTAATCAACGGTACTAGCAGCTCCATCTTTCACTCCTCCGACCACCCTTCTCCCTTCCATACTTTGTTGAAAATTCATTTCCAAGCCATCTGTACCTGTTGCCCTGTTTCTTTCCAACCTTGCAATCTCCTCATTTATCTCATCCCTAATAATCTCGTTTTCAATATCCTCGTCCTCATTGAACACATTTCTTTCTTCTCACTTTAAAATATATTCCGCGCCTCCTAACAGCCTCTTGAAGTGCTTTGTCTGCTTTTTTATTCTTACTTCTTTATTTATACTTTTCCTTTCTCCCCTTACCCTATTTATAACTTCCCATTCTCTACTTTCTTTTACCGCTTTCTTTACCTCTTCCATGTATGTTTCTCCCTCTGCCCTTTCTCCTTTATCATTCTCTTGTGCTCTCTCATTCTCCTGTTGAGTTCTCCTTTTTCCATTACCCTTTTCTCCATTTTCTTACTCTCTCCTTCATCCTATCTTTACTTTACCTAAATTCATCGTCCCAACAGTCTCTCCTAAATCCCTCTTCGTTTTCTCTCGGTTTGATCTCTTCCCTTACCTTATCAATCACTCATTTTAGTTTTTCTAGCCGTGTGTCTACTCCTTCCTCTTCCCAACCCGCAAATCTCTCGTTTTTATTTTTTGCTCTAAATTATCTCAACTTTTCCTCTCCCCAAATGTCCATTTTCAATTTCTTTTCTCTCTATCCTTTCCTATTCTCCCTACTGCATTTTGGGCCACCACATCTCATTGCCATGATTACTGGAAACTGTGCTGAGCTTATGAGGTTGCGCACTTCTATTCTAACCATCAGCTCATGTTTGACCACCTTAAATTCTCTTACTTCTTACAAATTTCCGTTCTCTCCCACTTTAAGCTCATCCTTTACTTCTAGTTTCCTCACTCTCTCTTCTAGCAGTTTCATGTCCCTTTTTCTGACCTCATTATGCTCTCTCTGCTTATTCACTATGCTTTTAAATGTGTCCCATACCTTTTCTTTCTCTCTTTTCTATAAATGATCCCATTCTTCCTACTTTTGTTTCACTTTTCTGATTCGTCTTTTACCTCCTCCCCTTGCCTCTTCATATCACTCAACCTTCCACAAGTTTCATCCAATCTTCCGCAAGTCTCCTTTCTGAATCCGTTTATTAACCTTATAACCTTTTTAATATAATTGCCCCTCTCCATACCTTCGTTATCAAAATAGAGAACAATAGCAGCGACCCTTAATGATTGTTGTGCATGCATGTCCGCTGTGAGCCTGCTTATTCGCCCTGTTAGTTCCTTCTTAGAGGTGATGATACATTTTACTGGTTAGTGTCTAACGACGATTCAAAGCTATATCCCAGAGTCGAGCGTTTGATTCATTGGTTATGAAGCGGTTTAGTTTTATATTTGTGTCAGTGTGGTAATAGGTTTATTTATCTATGCGTATTATAGTCAAAGGTCGTTTGCGAAGCCTAAGAAAATTCTGAATTTATTTAATTTAAATTGAAAGTAGTGATTTTCAGTTTTCAAATGATTTTTAAGTTTTTGCCTGAAGGGCAAAGTGACAGAACAATGACGTACAATAATAACAATACAACAATGATAGAAACCTTAAACGACCAAAACGTATGAAATTATAAGTTAGTTGAAATTACTACCCACTAGCCCAACGCAGACAAAAATAGGCTTAGAAAGAGACTGAGCATGGAAGACAAATCAAATCAGTGGCATGAAAGAAATAGGATTATAGGAATACCGGTTACAAATAAATCCATTTTTATTTACGGTCATTACAGTCTTACATTAAGAAAATATCCCCATAAAATAACAATCATATTAATTGGTATACAAAATATGAATTGAATAGCATTTCCATACTTGTACCTAGTGACCTTGACAATACCGATTATATAACGTATCGGTCGTCAATCAGATACCAGAACTGTAACATTTTAAGGTATTTAATCGCCATATGACTCACGACAAAGGTCTTATATTGAGAGTGCCTAAACTCTACAGTTAACAAATTTTGTCGACAGGACTAATCCGAGAATGATTCACCATTTCACTGGGACGGACTGGTCGACTTCGGTAAAAATAAAATTCGACCCTCTCAAATAAATCAGTCATGCTTTAACAATAGTCAACTCGCTTAGATCAATCAATCCCGCTTTAATTTATAGTCGTGGCCTACCAAAATAGCTGTGAATTCACTTGACCTAGATGTCGTTGTACAGCGCCATTTTAAAAGGATAGCCCGATCTACAGTTTTCTTTTCACCAGTCACCTGAGTCAACAATTTAACGCGCGGACATTACGACGTGTCTATGACACGTCTTAATGTTATAGACAAGTGTTTTGAGGACACTAAGCAACCCAAGGATGACAGATTTCTGCAACCATTTCGCAAATGCCTTCGCATATTTTTGGCACGTGGGTATGGCTTTAAGATTACGAGTTGATGATAATTTCGCACCAACGAGAGCACAGGCAGCAAGGTCAATTACTTTAACCGAATATTTTGAGTACAGTCATTCTGGCAGTCTTTTAAGATATTGAAACATATCCTTCTTTCCATTCCCCTTGACAGTGATGTTATAATCGGCCGGAGCCCAGAAATCGATTACGAATATAGTTCGCTTCCCGAAGTATTGCAGAACGATGTCAGGTCTTGACTGAGAGTGCTGTCCAAAAATCATAGTTTCAGAAAATTGGCAACTTATCCTTTTGAGTAATAACTATGTCTCACTTATAGCGTTCGACAGAACAGAGTCGCGGCCAATACAGTAAGACCGTCGAAGATAGTAATAAAGCTCTCTTAGGGCCACACTATGTCTGGAACGATACGTCGTTCCCGCGTGGAAGGGACTCTCAAATAGTATGTGTTTTAGGTGCTCAGGGTGTGCATAACATGCTTTGTACTTATCGGTAAGAACTTCTTCAAATAAAATGCGGTCACGGTATACTAAGATGGAAATGACACCCTCCTGTCACAGCTAGAATAAAATCCTCGATACTTTAATTAAGTCTTGATGTTCTGAGGCAAGTAACAGTTCGATCCTTTAAAAAGTATTGTTTTTCTACAATTCGGTGAAAGTTTCCATGCATTTTTTAATCGAGTGTCTCTTAGCAGAATCATTTAACATTTGCTTTCTTTCCTTCAGCTTTTAAAAGTGAAGCATGGAAGTGGAGGAATGCACTTTCCTCACTTTTAATGTGAAAATTTAGACCAAGGGTGAACTGTTCGGTTACAGCAACTGAACTGTTCAGTCACATCAACCAAACTGTTCGGTTACAGTAACCTAACAGTTCGATTGCAGTAATTGAACAGTTTTT
>JAAAKG020143873.1:0-11266 GCA_010014905.2 Druon quercuslanigerum
ATCTCTCAAGTTCATTTTTGTACAAAATTGCTTTTTTAATTTCCACTATTAATTCATAATTTTACTTTGGTACATATACATTTTATCCTTTTTGATTAGTTTTAATTTAGAGAATTTAAAACGAAAACGCGGATTAATATTTTTTAACTAGAATTCTTTGAACTATTCAATTTATCAAAGTTTGAAGGTTTAAGTTTTGCAGTTGACTTGCACTGAATTCCAAATCTTTAAAAGCTTATATATAACATGAGTAAATTATTGAGATTTTAATTAAAAAATTTCCAAATTAAAATTTGTTTAAGCTTTAATTCAAGTTGCACTAGTTAAAAACAGTTTTGTACTACAAGCACAAGTAGTACTGAAGAAATTTGGCGGGGAATCCCAAGTCATGAGCCGGGTACAATCGGTCAGATCGGCATGGTGTGATCGTGGCGATCTCGGCTATGGACGGAATAGGTCGGAAACCTTCGGGCTTTTTTAGTATTGTCTTTTAGAATTCTCGCTAATCCCGGTTGCAGATATTACTAGAGGTTCTAATTTCAATATGCATTCTTATTTAAGAATACTAAAATTTCGTTCATTTCTTACAACTTATGTTACTTAAAATACTTACTTTTTCACGGTATTTTTGGCAACACTTGTTATTGACCATTATCACTTTTTCACATACACAATTTTCTAAAAGTAAATAAGATGTTTTCTAAACTTGAATCCTAATTTTTGCTCGCTCAAGTTTATAATAATACATAAAGATATTCCATCATCAATTGCTATGGTAGGAATCTTCAGAACAGTACCACGATTATCCCTAAATTCTCGCACAATTTAATTTTGCCGCGATCGCGTCGATCCCGGTGCCCACGCCGTTCAAAGCGACAATTATTACGCGGCGCTCGCGACAAAAACTTTTTTTTAAGACGGTCAGAGTGAGAATTACCAATTTTTTTTTTAAGAACAGAAAGAAGTGTGCAAACTACATTGTGTTATATTTTCAGTGCGACCGTAGGCCTAGAAGTTATAAACAGTCGAATTTGTTTAAATAATTTTTAATACAAAAATAATAATTTTGGAAATTATTTAAAAAAAATTCTTATTCGTAAGAGAAAACACTTCACAACTGTCATAAAAAATGTTATTCGATTATTGCAAACGAGTCGTAAGTTATTAATTTTTTAATTAAAAGACACAAAAATCATTATTATTAAAAAAAATAATAATGAACTTTTCAAAAAATCACTTAAATTTAATGGGCACCGTTGACATGGCCTGACTCAGTGTCATGAATGATAACAATAAATTCAACAGTAATAAAATATAATGCAAGGAATCTGTGAATCAAACACTGGAAAAATGATACAGTGATGACATAAGCATCTGCTTTTCTGGAACTCTTAAATCAGAATTTAGTAATATACTATAGAAAAATTAGAAATTCAAAAATTAATATAGTTTATAGAAATCTAGGAGGATATATATTGCTTTCTAGCTAACTAATTTAAGTTAGAATCATAAAAACCAGACAACAAAAACCCACCTTACCGATATTCTACAGCTTTAGTGGTTCGTGCTATGTTTCTAGAATATTCTTAATGACGTCATCAAATTTGTACTGCGCAATTTCTGAAATGAATTTTTTGCCAAGAACTGCAAGGTTATTGTAAATGAAGCATTAAATTTTGCGTTGCAATATTATATACCATACGTGTCGATTATATTATAGAACCTTCTGGAATATTTCAACAAAGAATTTTTTCGCAACCAATTTCATGGTTATTTTCAATGGTGCACTAGATTATTACTTAGAACCTTATAGAAAATTGAAAAAAGGAGATTTATTAATATAAAGTATTGATTACGTATATTAAAATCGGGTATTATATATAAAAGCTGAAAGTCTTGTTTTTTTCTGAGAACCAACATTCATAAAATGGTAGTTAAATAACTCCATTTTTAAGGGGCAAGAATTTCTAGTTAACAAAGATTATCATGGAGTGCGCCACCATGAGATACGCTGATTTTCATATAGTTCAAACCACATTTCTCATGTCGAATCTTCAGTTATTCTAAATGAAGTTAAATAAACTCTTAAAATGTATGTAGAATAATGAAAAAAGCATGGAAGAAGAGGAGGAAGACGAAGATAGAGGCGAGGGGCAAATCACTCTCGAGTCAGTGCAATTAATGCTCGAATTAATGCAAAAAATCACTGTAAATAATGACGGCGATACGGAATCATTGTGAGTTTAATGCGAGGTTCAATGTAACTCGTTATTTAAGAAGATCAGTTAAAGCGAATAAGGCGCGTACGTTCTTTTTAATGTCAATAACGTCAGTAAGGTGGACGTTAAATTTTAACGTTCACACTGATTTGAGAGTGATCATTAGACTTTCAGTTATATTAATTTATAATTGAATTAGAGAATATTTTATTTCAAAACAATCCAAAATGTTTCCAAAAGTTTAAAAAAAAATGCTTTTGAGAAGCAGATATTGTAATATTATAAATCTAAAATGTTGGGTGGCATGTGTACATTTTAAGGAGATATATTAGAATAAGAGTATATTTTATTTCTTGAACTTTATTTAAAGGCTTTGAATTAAAGCTTCAACAATTTATTTGAAGCCTTGTCTTTTTATATATGAATTCAACTTTTTTATTTAAATTTTGATCTGTCATATATATAAAAGTTTTCAAAAATCTTTTTAAAGTTTCTGAAGTGTTCAAATTAATTAAGTTCAATAAGGAGAGGAGCGGGAGGAGAAGTAGGGGGAGCAGCAGATATTGTAATATTATGAACCAAAAATAAACTGTTAGAATCTTAAAATATGAATCGAGCCTCCACTTAAATTAAAGTAAAAACATGAATCGAGCCTCCACTTAAATTAAAGTAACTACTATGTTTCGGGGTTGGATGGACTGAAGAAATAAACACATCTTCCTCCTATTCCTGTAATTAATTTAAACACACTTATAAAATAGTCAATACCATAGTAAGTAGGCAATCAGTGATATATAATAAATATAACTTCTCAAAATGTACACATGTATATTTTTTCTCTCCACTTAACATTTTAAATTATATTAGTTATTTTAAATAAAGAGGAGGCTCGATACATGTTTTAAGATTCTAACAGTTCATGTTAGGTTTATAATATTACAATATATGCTTCTCCTCCTTCTTCTCCTTAAAACTTGATTAATTTGATTACTTCAGCATATTTAAAAGTTTTTTGAAATTTTAGATGTCAAATCAAAATTCAAATAAAAAACGTAATCTTCATACAAATAGTTTTATTTTGAAGCAAGAAAGATTAATTCTAAACAGTTAATGTAATATTTGATATTTAAATCCATTAAGATTTTTATTTTAAATCAGCGACTGTGGAATTCATCTATAAAAAGACAAGGCTTCAATAAAATTGTTGAAGCTGTAGTCAAAAGCCTTTAAATAAAATTCAAGAAATAAAATATTCTCTAATTCAATTTTAAATTAAATGAAAGTCTAATTTTCTAATTATTGAGTCCTACACTTCCAGGATTTGATTGAACTACATATTATACTCCTATACCTTCTTTCTCCTTCTCCTGATCCTTCTCCTCATCCTTCTGCACTTCCTTCTCCCACCTCTTCCTCCTATTCCCGTAATTATTTTAAAAAGACTTACAAAATAGCTAATACCATAGTAAGTAAGCAATAAGTGATGTATGCTGCCGAATCTAAATGGCGTGGACGAGTCTGCACGCGCCCGGCATCCTTGAAGCTTTTTTTGCGATGCTCAAAGCCGTTTTCATTTTGAATTTGGTTTCCTTGTGTGTGGGAGCTTAACCTATGGAACACCCTATTATGCCCCTTCCATTGTCCAATCCCTATGTCGTGTGTCTTATCAGAATATTCTTTATCACTCATGTTTTAAAAAAATTTCCTGAAAGGCGCCCAAAATATACTTCCGTTACAGAAATTTAATTCTTTTGTTGAAAAGTCAACTATTTTTTAAAAAATCATTTTTTTTATTGAAAACTCAACTGTTTTGTTAGAAATGCAGGCCTTTTGCTAAGAAATTTTTCTTCGTTGCAAATGAACTATTTTGTTGAAAAATTAACTCTCTTCTGAAAAATTCGTATTTTAGATTGAAAATTCAACTATTTTCAAAAAAAGATATTTCTTGCTTAAAAATTTATCTCTTTTGGTAGAAAATATTTTTTGCTTGAAATATCACCTTTTCTTACAACCAAATATTTTCCTTTTTTTCGATCACAAGGACGCGTCGATATCTTGACAAGTGTTGTTCACCGGCATTAGATGCGACGTGCCAATCGAAGCACCATTTATCTTCGGACTTGCTTTCCAACTTCGTCTCAGTCGCAGTGTGCCCTCTCCTTCACCGAAAAAATTCTTCGAAACATATCTCCATTCCTTTTTTTGTCACTGTCGTGGTCATTCCCTCTTTGTCCTTTACAAAACGCAATTTGCAAAATTTGTTGCTTCTCTAACTTTTGCCAAATAAAACCAATGAGCTGGAGTGGATATCATGTCTTAACATGATTCGTTAATGCCGGTTTCAAATGGCATTTAAACCCTAAGAGTAAGACATATTGAATGTTGAAAATTTAAGAAAAATAAGTTGCTTATGAAATCGAAGTCCGTATGTGAACATCTATTTTATTTAATAAAATTCGATCTAGATTTTATATTTTTATCAGTCTACTTTGCAAAAAAATACGAAGAATGGATCGTTGAACGGGGGTTGCTTTCATAGACTTTAGCGTTTTCCATGTAGAATTTTCATGTTATTTTTGGCAAACTTATCGGCTAGCTCGTTGGAATAGAGTTGTCGGTTGGTAGGTTGGGGGCACTATATTCGTATTTTATCGGTTCTGGACAATAAAGCTCAGTCTTGTCTTGCCTTCTATTCGTCTGACCACCGCAGCGTGGTTCCGCTCTTGTCCTTTGCAACTTCCACGATGTCTATCCCCATTCCGGTCCAATCTTCTCTTTCTTATTTGCCCTCGAATGGAATTAGGACAAAATTCGTCGACTGAGACAAAAAGTCTTGGATCATCTGATCACGGTCTTACAAAGCATGCTCAGATCAAGAACTATGTGTACGAAATTTATCGTGTGCTTCCCTTACTCAGAGTAAAGATTAAACTGTAAACAGTAAACACGTGTTAGAATGTAAAGTTATTTAAAGTTATTTGAGTAAATTTTTAGAATTTTAGATTTGTTTCTTGCATATGACTGCAAGGATCGAGGAGAATTAGGACGTAACGTCGTGTCGCGAGTCTGAAGATTAGATTTATTCGAGGAAAGTTTTCTACTATCTGCTGAACTCTCATCGATTAAATGCAACGATTCGAATGAAACAAACGCCACCTTTAATTAATTCCGCCTCCAATTCTAGAAGCAAATTAAACACATAATAGAGTTTCTATTTTCGGTCTCGTCATTCTCAAACGGAAATTCATTGACGTCTGGAAATCAAGAACTAACTCCACTTTTGCGTAATACAGCTATAAAGTTGTTATTTCAATTAATAAGTAATATTAAATGGCTATTAGTTCTTAGCAGGCCCCCCAAGCCTCAATCCATTTTCGTGGGACGAAGTGTGTTAGCCACTTGGATACGAAGTACCAGTAAACGTCCGATGGGGGCACTACAGTTGTCCCCAACACATGTAAATGTGTCGTCAATGATAAGGCACACAGAGATGTACTATCAATTAAAGGACGCTGTCCCTATGTAATGAGTAATAAGATACTACATGTATTAAATAAATTGACTGCCAAGAATAGTCAAATACTTATTAATTACGATCCGACTCGACAATGTCAGATAGTCTTTTACCTCAGACAAATCATTATTTTTAGGTTATTATACATAATAACCTAAAAATACATACCGGCATATTTCTAGAGTCCAGTAAACTACACGACCCACAAAACGTTCAGCGCTTATGCCTGACAACAGTCACACTTGTATTGACGCCAGTTCGCGCCCTCGGTGGACATTTACTGATACTTCCTACCAAAAACTTTATCCCAGGTAAATGGATTGAGATTTGGGGGGCTTGATTCCTAGTTCGACTCGTAAGTGTTGCCTAGGCCACTACTTGCTGCTTTACCGCTTAGTCTATCAATTTGGAATACTTTGCTTACGATTTAATTTTGAATTCGGCTAGTTTCAGGGCGTTTAAGCTGAAATACTCTATTACTAGCGCATAATTTTTAATTATAAGTTTAATAAATAAATTAATAAATAATAAAACATAGTTTTGGATTTCAAGCATTTCAAATTGCAAAATTTTTAATTTGAAGCCTTTCAAATTAATCAATATTCGAAGTAAATATTAAAAAATTAATATTTGAAAATTATGTAATGCTCCAAATGATCAATTTGTTTAAGTTACACTTATAAAATTCGTTATAAAAGCTTCAATGGGTCTCATTCTTTGTCGATTTTATAAATAAGTAATTTTGGAAGTTGGTGGTACAGTCAACAACGTACAACAGTTTGTTTGGGTAATACCAAAATTTGCTTGCATAAATACTAATCAACTATGTTTTTAGTATACAAAAACGGACTGAGGAAAACAGACTGTACAGAAAAAACTGGGGGATCACTCATGTTGCGGCTCAAATGAAAGTTCGTGTCCTTAGGAACTTGAGCTCCAATAGATACTTGTAGAGAACCAAATGGGTTCGTTTATAGCACAATTGAAAAGATCAGCATGAAGGCGAATTCACAAACCAAACGCTTGCAAAGTCGGGTTGTTATGGGCAGGATTTTCGAATTCGTTATTCTAAAAATCGTATTGAGTAATTAATTAATTATTCATCATTATTTATCGCTTTCCTCAACAAATTTATTAATTCTCTTGGAATTTAGAAGGGGATTATTTATATTGCATAAGAAGGCTTTTGCAGTTTTCATGTTTTTTAAAATAAGAATACAGAATAAAATAACTGTATTTGATTGCATTTGCAAAATCTTTTTTAAGTACTGTCTTTGGAAAAATAACATTGTTCAATAATAAATTATCGACTCATTACATTTGTGAGAGAAAATGTGGCTTAACTACTTTATTTCGGGGAAAATTGGCTAATACGTTCTTAAAATTTTAAAATATTGCAATAACCTTGAGTTGTTTTAAATTAAATAAAAGCATAGAGGCTTAAGAAAAATTTATTTACATACAGTCAAATTGGTTATCTATTTATACACTTTAGGTTAAAATTAGAAAACAAATGAAATCTGGCTTTTTAAACGATGCTTCGTCACTTCTAATAATATATTTGTACTTTTAAAATGTAACATATCTGATTGAACATTTTTCCATTGTAGCAAAAATATTACTCAGGAGTTATGAGTACTTTATTAGTTGAAAATATACATAGGGTATTTTTTTGAAACAAAGAAAGAAGTTCAAAAGAATTAATAAAAGATTCCTGTTTTAATAAATAAATATTATCGATAATTACCTATTTTTAAATGTGAGCATAAAGAATAAAGTTGCCGACCGATGACCAGTGTTCCCAATCTTGGGAACTTTTTCAATTGCGCTTGCGTCGCGCCGATAACCCTATTGGCCACTGCTAGCGCGCTGATTTGGAATTATATAAATATTAAAATTTAATATTTATCATAAAAAATGATTGCAAAATGCATCCAAAGTAATTTCTTAATCCTAAATTAGAATTTTCGAGTAACGGATGAAAAACTAATTCTTTTTCTGAAAATTCAATGATTCTAATCGAAAATTATTAATTTTAGTTGTAAATTTATCTTTTTGGATTAAAACTCAACTATCCTATTTGAATATTCAATTATTTTAGTTAAAAATTCATCTCCTGTTGAGAATTAATTTTTAAACTAAATTTAATTTGTTTAACTGACAAATTTACCTTTAAAGGATCCTATGTTATAAATAGCATTATATTTTTACCTGAACCCCATTTATTCTTTTTTAAATGAAATCCATACTTTGAATAGGAATTTTTTTAGCAATAAGTACCTTTTCTCCGTTCTATTTAATAAAATCAGGAAAGATTGCAACTTTCTTAATCAAGAGGAGGTATGAAATTCGGTTATATTATTCTAAGGGTGTATTTGAAATTAAGATGCGCTCTGGAATTATATTTTGTTATTCTTCAATAATAAATAAGATACTTGCTGGTGTGATTCATGCACTTAAATTACTTTAAATTCAAAATCACTTTTTTGTAATTCAGGTCTTCTTCATGTTATTACAAAATGTATGACATAACATTTATCATTGCAGTAATTAATTATTCTTAATTCCGTTTTGGTAATTTCAGTGATTTTTTTTTTAAGTTTCATTGTCGGAAATAAACAAAATTTTAATTTTAAAACTCAAGAGAGACGAGATTAGCCATTGTGATAAACAAAAACGATTTATTTCTCTGAACTCAGCATATTCATAACCTTTTTTTCATTCAAATCGAGTTTTTTGTATCTGTCACTCCAAACTCTTATTTGAGGATTAGGAATATTCTATTTGGAAATTTCTCAATCATTATTTATTATAAATATTAAATTTAAATATTTATATAATTCAAAATTTGCGCGCTAACAGTGACCAATCGGGTTGTCGGCTCGACGGAAGCGCAGTTTTAGAAGTTCGCAATATTGGGAACATTGCCGATGACTTACGACGAAACGTTTTTTGCATGTGAATGCCTTTATGTTGACAACATTGCTACATAACCTGCAAATGATGTTTATCAAGTCTTTATATCCATTTTATTTGCGGTAATATTTTTTTAATACAATTATCTTCATTAAGTTATGAGTATCAGAGTTCGATTACATGTTTATGTTATCAATTAAATAAAGTATCGAAGTGGGCAAAGCGAAAAATGGGTTCTCTATAAACAGGCTCAATTAGAATTGAGATCCTTTCGAACCCCAAGTGTGGTATCATTTAGAGCTCATTTATGGCTTTGGGTTCCTTTTCAGAAAGTTAGGTTCATTTTTGTTGCAACTCCTTTGGAACAAAAAATGGGTTCCAATGGAAACCTAAATTTTTTCTGTGTGAAGAAGTTTCATTTCACATTTTCTTAAAGTTTTATAAAGAAGGAGATAAAGAGATAATTATTTGAATTCTTACAATAAATTGTAAGTATTTTATAAGAAAAAATCTCTCTTGCGTTAAACAATTTCAAAGATAGACTGAAGATACAAGGTAGATACAAAGACAGGCTAAGAATACTTCGCGGTTTTTAATTAAATTAAAAATTATGAATTCATTGTATCAGGAAATATAAGCGGTTTGAAATTCAGTGACCGTGACTACACAATGCACATGCGACGAAACGCATGCAGAATCTGATGCCATGGATAGAACATTCCGAGTGTCATGTCTATTACTCAATTTCAATTTTATTATCAATGTTTATATTATTGTTCGCTTGCCAAAGTACATTGTGTATTTATTATTTACTTTAACTACTGCTTATATATTTTTAAATTAGTTAGTATGTATTATCATTTTAATTGTTTGAGATATTCAAATCAAAAAATTAAGGAATTGTAAAAAGTAACTTTTAAGGGAACTTAAAATTACTTTATCTGGTAACTGTAAGTAGTTAGAGTTACAGATAATGTAACTTTACCTAATTATCTTTTTCGATAAATAGCGTAACTAACTAGGTACTAAAGAAGTAAATTTCCCAACTAGTCTTGTAAAATTAGCTTGAAAGCAGGTCATTTCCAGATAAAATTTATAAAGTTTTTATATCTATCGTCCGTGGTTCCGTATGGTATCAGAATCAAATATCAAAAGAGCTTCCTTCTTTTCGATGGGTGGAACCACCTTTAAATTTAACAAATAACACCCGAAAGGTAGTAAATATAAATCATAGCAAGAAAGGTTATATTCATTTTGTTTTGTGGGTCACAGTTCCCGAGTAATCCGCCCTTTAGTTGGGGTCTAGTCTGAGCTTGAATCCCGCACGCTCTTTCTCTTGCACATATCTCGAAATAGCATGATTTTTCGGTCATAAAGTATAAGACTAAAATTGTAGAGCAGACAATTCTCTATAAATTTTTCTTATTAATTTTTTGTGATTCAAACAATTAAACATCATATAAAGATTCTTCCGAAAATATATTAGTGATTCAGTTTATGAATTTTGATTTCCGACTATGTATATCTGTATAATGTATTAAGTACGTAATAATTACGATTTTAAATATTTTTTAACGATAAAATAAATTTAGAAGCAATTATTCAGTGATATATAAGTTTTTAGTAGTAGTAATAGTAGCAGCAGTAGTAGTAGTAGGAGAGAGTGGGGAATTTTGAGCCGGAGGGAGTTGAGCCACGTTGTCTTCCACCATGCTGTGCTTGATGAGAATGTTGTAACGCTTTTCAAATGTTTTTTTTACAGAAGCTCACTTTTCTAGTAGCACTCGTTACATCAGCTTGCGTTCTTAGTGTTTTTTAATATGCCCCGTTTTGCAGCCAATTCCAAAGGTAATTTTTTGAAAAACATTCCTTGGGCCATTGGCCTTATACACACAAAAATTTGGATAAACATCTACATTGTTAGGAAAAAGTCGCTGAGTCACAGGGACAAGTGATACTTTTTCCCTCTGCAACTGAAGTGTGTTATTTCACATCTCTGTCGGTGCAAGGTTGATGTCGAACGTGAGAGCGTACCTTTTTCATCTCAGCAAGTGCAACCATTGGCAGTTCTTGCATCGTTCCGGCGGGGAAAACGGTGTGAAGTGTTTATAAAAGAGCCGGTGTAGAATCAAGAGCGAGTAGTGCAGTGCGATGGTCCAGCTTGTTCGATAAGATGGTCGTGTATTAAGAAATTAATGCATTTATAGCTTCCCGCGATCGACGATCATTAACTTACGAACAAGAAGTGACTTGTTTGATACTCATTTAATAAATCAATATTCATCGGTCAAAATCAATCTAAGATTAGAACGATATTTAAGTGCTTAATGAATGTCAAAAATACGAGGTTATGCCAGTGTCTCCAGAACGGGGGAATTTTGGACCCCTACCACTTTCCCATCTGGGAGAAACACATTTAAACGTAGCGTGTCGGCGAGTCGGCTCAGTTAAATTCTGCTAAGACCAGCCTCGTGTAAGGGAGATCGATTGAATGAATGATTGCATTGATCGATAGGAGATTGATGAATTGCATTGATTGGGATAGATTGATTGAGACGTATTCGAAAGTTGATGAGATGCTCATGATAGATTGATAGATTCTGGTCTATCAGACGCA
>JAAAKG020143874.1:0-11266 GCA_010014905.2 Druon quercuslanigerum
ATGTTATGAATTTTAATACACGTTAATACATAAAAAGTATTTTAAAATTAATGCAGTTGTAAATTAAAATAAACTTAATACACATTTATATTGAAATCATATACTATGTATATCAAAATTAATATATTTGTATATGAAAATTTAAATAATACCCATGTGTATTAAACCTTTGCGCTAGCGCATGCATCGCGCAATGCTGCCGACCTGGATGTGTCAGCTGAGAATAATTAATAATTACCTGATAAATAATAAATAGAAACGGTGAGTTGCCAGTCGCCCGTTTGAGTGAAAAGGTAAGTTAATTTGGTTAAAATTATTAATTTAGTTAGTTTTTCAAAATTCACGCGTATAATTCTGTAAAGAACAAAACAGCCGCATAACCGAAAAACCGATTTTCATGTTTTTATTGAATCTGAATAATGAAGACATTCCTAAACTCATTTTCGGTCATAAGGCTGGTTCCTTTGTTCCACGCCATATACAGATAACCCAAGAAATATACATTTGAATTAGATAACTGATGCACATTTTTGAGGTTATCCATATTCTCTTGTATCAGAATTATACGCGTGAATTGTGAAGAACTAATTAAATTAATTAAATTAACCAAATTAACTTACCATTTCTCTCAAACGGGAAACTGGCAACTCACCGTTTCTATGTATTATTTATTAGGTAATTATTAATTCTCAGCTGACATGTCAAGGTCAACAGCATTGCGCGACGCATGCGCTAGAGTTAAGATTTAATACACATGGGTATCATTTCTATACAAATATATTAATTTTGATATACATAGTAAATTATTTCAATATAAATGTGTATTAAGTTCATTTTAATTTACAACTTCATTAATTTTAAAACACACTTCATGTATCAACGTGTATTAAAATTCATAACATAGTCAAACATCCGCCCAAAACAAAAACACAGTCTCAGTTTGTGAAAATTTAGTTTCTAACAATTTGAGACCTTAGTACGATTTCTGAGGTCTTATTTAATTTTATTTTCAATAGCAATATTATAAATAACTGCTTCTAAATACAATGATTTGTGTGCACAATTTGTTTTATTAAAAAAAAAAAAACTAAAATGTTTCATTCCGAAACTGAATAATTTGACGAAATCGGATTTTTGAAATTTCTTAAGCATACAATTTGTCACTACAAGTAATAAATAAATTAGTATAGTTATATAGTGTTTTTAAAAATATAAAAAAAACCTGTCATAAGGTCGAAACGTTAAAAGACAATTTTTTTTTGATTGTTCGGTGTGGTCCAAATTTGGTCGTTAGATTCTTGTTTTTTGCAGGAATTGTCATCAATTTGATGATTTGACGTTAAGTGGGATTTTTGATTTAGATTTTAATATAATTTAAATTTTTTAAATTTCAAATTAATTTTATTCATGAAGCATAACAACGTTATTTAAAGAACGGCCAATAAAATAATTTTTTTTTAATTCTTGTAAAACCCTTTCGAAGTCTTTAGCATCTATATTAGTCCTTCGAAATCTCTTAATATCATTAAAAATCTTTTTAAATTCTTTAAAATCCTTTGAAATTCTTCAAAATTTCCAGAAATGTTTTAAAATATTTTGAATTCTGTAAAATTTCTGGAAATTTATCGAAATCTTAAATCGTTCAAATTTCTTGAAATTATTGAAATTATTTGAAAATCCGTAGAAAATTCTTTCAGTCCGTTCAAATATTTTAGAATTTTATAATCTTAGAAATATTTGAAATATTTGAAATTATTCAAAATCCGTCGAATTTTCTTGCAAATGAAATCTCTGAAATAATTTTTTTCTATGTTAGTTTCAAACTAACTTTTTCAAAATTCACTTCGTTTGTCTTGTTTTCGTAAATTTTAATTGTCATAACAATTTAAATAAAAAACCAACAAGAATTTAAAAAAAAGTCAAAATGAAAGAGAAAAATTCTTTGAAAATGCTACTATTTGATTAAAAATTTAATTATTGCGTTTAAAAAGCCACTGATTTTTTAAAAAGTCTTCTTTTTTATAAAAAAATTCAAAAACTTTTTTGAAAGGTGAACTATATAGCTAAAAATTTATTCTTTTTAGAACTAACTCTTTAGTTAAAAAGTTAATTTTTTGATGAAAATTTGTTTTACTTTGATAAAAAATAATTTTCTCACATTAAAATTTACATTTTCTACTTTTGGTTGAAAATTTATTCTTCATAAGTTTTCAATTCCACTATTTGGTACAAAATTCATGAATTTTGTTAAATATACACCTTTTTGGCTTAAAAATTTAACAATTCGAGAGAAAATTAAATTATTTGGTGGAAAATTAATTTTTCTGTAAAAAATTAACTGTTTTTATAGATAATTCGTCTTTTTCTTCAAAGTTCCATAATATTGTTATTTATGTTTTATGTTGAAAGTTCGTATTTTTAGTGGAATATTAATTAATTAAATATTAAAATAAAAATATTAATTGAACTACATTAAAAACATTTTTTTTTAAATATCGATCTCTTTGATTTGAAAATGTATTTTTTGTCGTACATTTTTTTCATAAAAATTAATTTTTATTTTTTTTGGTTAAAAATTTGTCTTTTTTTATTTTAATTTTTATTATTTCGCTAAAAAATCAATTATATTGCTTAAAGTTCAACACTTTTGTTAAGATTTTATCTTTGTTGAAAATTCAGTAATTTTATAGAAAAATTAAAGAAGATGAATATTTATTATAAAATATTAAAAAATTAATTTAAAATTTTACGATTTTGTTTAAAATTCGTTATTTTTGGTAAAAAAATAATCCTGGTGAAAAATTTATCTTTTCAGTTAAAATCTAACTATTTGCGTAAAATTATATATTTTTTGGTTGAAAAATAAAATTCTTCGTCGAATTTTGTACTATGTTGAAAATCGTTTTTTTATTCACTTTTTTTGTTGATTTTTGTCCTAAATTCGTTAATTTTTCGTTTGAAAATTAATTTTTTTATCTGAAAAGCTAACTTTGCTTATTTTGGTTGAAAATTCAACTATTTGGATAAAAATAAAAATTTTCTGGAAAATTTATATTTTTGGGTCAAAAATAAAACTTTTTTGTCAAAAATTTTTTTTTTTTGGTTTGGAAAATTCAATCATTCTGGAGAAAATTTAACTAATTCATTGAAAATTAGGTTTTCTGTTAAAAATTCTTTTTATTTGTAGATACTTCTTCTTTACATCTTCTTGGTAGAAAATTGATATTTTTTGGTTGAACGACTATGTTAAAAATTGATTTTTTGAAAATTCACTTCTTTGGTTGAAAATTTATATTTTTTTGTAGTTAAAAATTCGATTGTTTGGTTGGAAATTTTTTTTTATATGTTGAAAATTCAACTATTTAGTAGAAAGTTTACGTATTTTGTCGAAAATTCATCCTTTTGTTTGAAAATTGTTGCTTCTTGAAACTTCATCTTTTTGTTTGAAAGTTAAACTTTTTATTAAAAAATTCTTCATTCGGTTAAAAATTTCTCTCGCTTAATTGAGCATGCATCTGTTTCGTTCAGAATGGATAGTTTTTTGAAAATTCGGCAAGTTGGTTGAAAATATTTTGTTACGGTTTTTTACAGGGCCTGTAATCCGTTACGTAATTTAAGTACGGCCCCTTATGTAAAAATGAACCCATAATTGGCCCATAAACCTCTCTTCATAAAAGATAATATACCAGAAACACAAAGAAACTCAAATTAAAGTTCTAAGATGCTGCAAAAATCGTAACCAAGTTATGTTACAAGTTAATTTTTCAAGTAATAACAAAGTTACTACTTATTGACTTATCTTTACAGTTACTTGGAAAAAGTTACTAGCCAACTCTGTTGTATACTGATTTTCTAGAATGAATTCTAGATTTTCTGATTTATAAGAAATTCATGATATGGAAAGCATCATAGTCTTATAATGAATTCCCTGCAATATTTTTTTCGCAATGGGGATGCTTCAAACTTCTTTATTTTTTAATAGATGTAATGACCTGAAACTGAGGTATCAGGTTGTGTTGTTCTTATGTATACTCCCTATAATGCCTGTAATTGGCCAGAGCGCCCCACCATGTAGGCAGGACACAACTAATTGGCCAATCAAGTCTTATTTAAAAATCCGGAAGGATGGAAAGTCAAATCGGATTGGTATTATAACCGTTGACCCTATTGATGTTATTAGGGTGCTTTAAGATTTCGATTGCTTCTCTGTGTTTTCTTGAAAAAAATATTGTGTATTTTTTGGCGATAACGTTTGTTTTATCAAATGAAATGTTATGTCCTCTTTCGACATGATGTTCAGCTAGTGCTGATTGCCTGAAATGTTTTAGGCTGACTTTACTCTAATGTTCTTTAGACATTGGCTCACCGTTTTCCCGATTTCTCCAATACAGACTTCGCCACAAAAACAACAAATTTTATATCCTTCTGGATCACTCAGAGGTGCCTTTTTGTCTTTAGGGTTGTTTAAAAGTTGTCCTATTTTCGCAGGTGGTTTAAATATGGTTTGTATGTTGTATTTGTTTAGAATTCTTCCTGTTTGTTCTGTGGCATCTTTAATGCAGGATAGGACAATGGTCGTTCATGTCTCTCTTTTTATTTATTAGGTTGTTTAGAATTGTTTTCTTGGCTGTATTTTCTTATTGATTTAACAATTTGATTGTTTATGTAATCGTTCTCTATCAGGATTTGTTTAACGTTTTGCAATTCCTTTTGTAAATTGCAGTTATCTGTTATGGAGACACCTCTGTATTCAAGAGAGTTGATAACCGATTGTCCGATTGATGAAATCGAAAAACTTATTTAGTTCATTTGGTCCATGTCACCAGATGACAAAAGTGTCGTCCACCTAACGGAACCCAAATTCCGGTTTAAGTTTGGATTGGTTGAAGATTTTGGTTTCTAGATGTTCCATAAAGATGTTGGCTATTACAGGTAAGGTTGGAGATCCCATTGCTTCTCCTAAGGTTTGTTCATAGAATTGGTTGTTGAAAGAAAAGTAAGTTTTATTGAGACAGTGCTCTACCAAAGGTATGAGATCGAAGGGGATGTTTGCAATAGATTTAATAATATCAATTGTATCAGAGATTGGTACTTTCTTAAAGAGAGATGTATTTCGAAACTCCCTATGATGTCTTGGGATTGAATGCGAATCTGTTGTATCTTTTTGATAAAGTCAAAACAGACGATCGGCCTGAGTGAAATAATATTTTTTTGGATTTTTGGGTGTCCGTAAAGTCTTGAAAAGATGGGTTTAGTTGGTATTAATTTAGATATTGTTTCTCTGTCAAGTCTAGTGTTTTTAAGAAGGTTTTTTGTTTTTTATGTATCGTCAGTTAGAAGATCCAAGATTTTGTTGATATAGTTTTCTTTATTCATTATTACTGTTGTGTTGCCTTTCTTATATTATAATTTTCTTTATTTCAATTGAGTTCTTTAATTGTGGTTTCTTCTTGTTTTGTTAAATTTAAGGAGGGCATTTGGGCTTGACCTAAAATGTTGGCCATCCTACATCGTATGTCATTCGCTTTTTTAGGTAGAAGGGTATAGATTGTGGATTCTAAATTACTGATGATTTCTTCTTTCGAGATTTTGGAAGACTGAAATCATTTAATTGCTAAGAGGATGGCCCGAGATGTTTTTTACTCAGTTAGTAGTGTTTGCCTTACTGGAAGGAATTTGTCAAACTTTATTTGTTGTTTTTGTATTCGAAGATCATTAATCCCTTGGGATTGGTCAAATGATATGCAGCCCCATCTAGACCAATTTTTTTATTTTTAATTTCAACTACTCGCATGACTGACTTTTCCCATAAATAACACTATGTTGCTACATTTCTGAGGAAAGTTTTTCTTCATAGAAGATGTTCTGATGGCAGCAAATGGATTGCCTAATTGGTCACTGAACTGTAGGAACTTTGTAAATGTTTACGACTCCTCTTACCGTACCTCGAAGAATTATACCAAGCAATCGACGTGGGCACCTTTATAGATCGTTTTAGATAGGCAAGAAAACGACTGTTTTTTTTAGATGGCCACCTTTAAATCCTTAAGTCTGGTTACAAATCGAGTCTAATGAATGTGCATATACTGCGTATGTATATCGATTCCCATTCCTTGGAAAAAATTGCGACATGGTCTTCCACCAAGTCGTAATTGCTAAATGATACGGTACTCTGCCATTACGCAAATTTCACGCTGATAATAATCGTTTAAAAAATTCATGCACCGTGCTTTCATTACTTTCATTTCGCTCAGGATGTACTATTCTAAAGGAATTCCAATGACCGGAAGCACTAAAATTATTGGGAGTAGTCTGAATCTTTGATGTATTAATTATTGCTTTTTAAATAATGAGTAGCATATAAAATTACCTCTTTGGTAAAGATAATACGCTAATACACTTTTTTTATAAATATAAATGGAAGGCTTTGAATTCCTAAAATTCTTAGTCGGATTGTATTACATTTTTTACAAATTAGTTCAATTTTGAAACGAAAAATAATTCTTACTAAAAGTCATGCATTTTATATAAAATGCTTCAGTTGAAATGCTAAAAATGTTTTATGTTTTGTAAAAATGTTCACATTAAAACTCGAAAAGAAGAATTCACCAGAAGAAAGATAATTTTCAATCAATCAGTTGAATTTTTAGTAGCTAAAAATAATTTTTTTCAAAATAGTTGAACTTTCGAGCACAAGAGAAACATTTTTGAAGAAATTAGTTGAGCTTTATGAAAAATAAATAAATTTCCAACCATGCGAAGATGAATTTACAAACAATGAAAAATATGATAGTTAAAATTTTAATTAAAAATATTTTTACTTAAAATAATAATAATAATATAATAAATAAATATAAAGTTTAAAAAAGGAATTTTTAACAAAGTATTACAATTTTCTACTAAAGAGATGAATATATAACCGAGGAAAGAAATTTTAAACTAAGTAGTTCAATTTTTTAAAAAGTATTTGGATTTTTAACCAAAAAGATGAATTTCTAAGTAAATGGCCAAATTTTCAAACAAAAAAGATTAAGCTTCAACCAAAAATCAAGTAATTTTAAATTTTAATCTAAAAACTAAAATTTTTTGGTATAGTTTATTTTTTACCAAAAAATATTTTAATTTCAAATTGAAATGAATTTTTAACAGTGTATTTATAAAAAAGTTAAATTAAACAAATTTAATAATAATAATAATAATAAATTTATACTAAAAATCAAATATTTAGGTTAAATATTCAATCGGATTAAACGAATTTAAAAAAAAAGTTCATTCTAAACCAAAATCGGTGGTTTTGAACAAACAGCTAAATTTTCGACAAAAAAATTTTTTTTAACAAAATACTTAAATTTTCAGCATAATAATTTAATTTTTTTACAAAATAGTTGAATTTTGAACGATAATCATAAAATTTTATTTTAAGACCAAAAAAAATTTTAATTTTAAACACAAAACAGTATTTAACTAAAAAGACGAATTTCTAGAAATTTAAACAATTGAATTTGTAGTTAGAAGAGTCATTATCAAAAATAGAAAGAAACTGATTTTTGCCAAATTAATTTAATTGTTAAACCGCAAAGAGATAAATTTAAAAAAAATAGTTCAACTTTCAAATAAGTAGATGAATTTTCATCCAAAAAAGTGAATTTTTCAACAAAAAACTTAACTTTAAATCAACAAAGATAATTTTTCTAACAATTTTTTTAACAAAATGAATTTTTAAACAAAAAAAAAACAGTTTTCTACAAAATAATTAAATTGATTTTTCAAACGTAAAAATGATTTTTAAACAATGAATTTGAACCAAGTATAGTTAAATTTTTAACCAAACAGTCAAATTTTCAAAAAAGTAATAAAAAACTAAATATATGCGAAAAACAAAATATCTAGGTTGAATTTTTATTTGGAATAAACAATTTAAAAAAAAGTTTATTCGAAACCAAAAACGGCAGTTTTCAAAAAAATAGTTACAATTTTTAAAGCAATAAATCTTCGTCCAAAAATGATTACATTTTTTTACATCAAAGTTATTTAATTTGAATAAAAAAAAAACAAAGTTTCAACAATGCAAGCAGTTAAATTTTTAGGTTAAAAAATTATCATCAAAAACAAAAAAATTAATTATCAAGAAAGTAGTTAAATTTCTCAACTACAAAAATTAATGTTTAAAAAAGTAGTTCGAGTTTCAACAAAGTTATGAAATTTTCAACGAAAAATGATGAGTTCTTAAACAAAAATATAAAATTTGATATTTCAAAAAAATATATCTTTTTTTTAAATTAAATACAATTTAATTTAGTTAAATTTGACAAATTTTTGAAAAAAATAATTAAAGTTTCAACCAAAAAGAAAAAATTTTATCAAAAAAGGATGAATTCTGAATACAAAATATAAGAGAAAAATTTTTAACAAAAAACACAATTTTTTGGAAGAGAGTAGAATTTTCAACCAGAGATTTGAATTTGTTTATAAATTAATAAAATATTCTACAAAATATTTTAAAAGATGTACTTTCATACAAAAAGTACAATTTGTCAAACAAGAAAGATTGCAATGGAACCAAAAACAGAAAGTTGAATTTTGAAGTCAAAAAAGTAAATTTTTAAAAGGGAGTTAAATTTTAAACCTAAAATTTCTAATTTTAAGAAAAAAAATCATTTGCAAATCATGAAAACCTTACTATCGAAAAATACAAATTTTCAATACAAAAGGCCAAATTTTCGCTCCAAAACATTCGAATTTGTAGCCTATTGCATATAGAAATTTATATATATATAATTGATTTAATTTTTAATTTTTAATTAAAAAATGTAATTTTGTAACAAAAACTAAAAAAGTTAAATTTTCAGTAAAAAAAATAAATTTTTATTCAAATATGAAACGAATTTTCAAAAAAATAGTTAAATTGGTAACTAAGTCACCAAAGAGATGAATTTTGCATAAAAAAAATTATTATTTTGGGAAATCAGTTCAACTTAAGTAAAATTCAAAGAAGTAGTTTAATTTAAAAAATATATTTTTTTTAAAAAAGTAGTTGAATTTTCAAAAAAATAATTACAACCAGAAGAAGTGAATTCTGAAACAAAAATGTAATAGTACATTTTTCAATTAACTTTCAGTGAAAAATAATTCAATTTTCGTATTAAATTCTACTATTTCAGTTTTCAATTACGTGTAAAAAAAAAGACAAAAAAAGTGTTTTTTTTTTAAAAAGAGAAAAAATAGGACTTCCTTTAAAGAGGATAATAAGGAAATAATTTTAAGGTCTGCTATTTAATTATTTAATGTCACGTGACAAGCTTTTAAAATATACGGTAACAGCGCATTAATTTCTAGAGATATTGTAGATTACGACCTTTTTCGTTTTCATATTAATTTCATTTTTTAAACTTAATCAATTTCCAGTAATAATAAAATAATAATAACATAAAACCATGCTTCATGCCTCAAGATAATAAAAACTCGGAAAAAGCAATTAAGTTGCGATCAAGCGTATTTCAATGTTGAAATCACTCCATGAAGAGAGATAATTTATATTTTAAACTCGAGATTTGCATTCAAGTATAAATTATTAATTCGATATTTTTTTTTTAAATCTTTTTCTCAGGGAGTGTGTACAAGCTTATTAGCTTCACAATCACGATTTTGACGTTGCCCTTCGGGTGATTTCGTAATTTTATAATACCCCTTCAGATGTTAATTTTATAGAAGCATCTCATGTTGAACAATAAAGTTTCTTCAATTAAAGTTGGATCTCAAAACATTGCTCAGTAGGTCAAATTAAAAAAAAATTATGCACATCGCCCCCAAATTTTTCTGAATCAAAGAACAAAAAAATGTTTTATAGGTTTCAAAAAAAAAATCCATAAGTAAAAAATTGGGTTTTGCTACATTTTGGCTTTTATTATGGTTTTTGTAGGTTTTTTAATAGAATTTGTTTCTAACACCTTAAATTCTTTATTACAAATGGTTATTAGATGTCCAAATAATTTTTTTGAACAATATATTTTTTTAAACTTGTTTTTAACTTTTTAAGTAGCAGTCAATAATAATTTAATTTAATTATTTCAATAGAAAAAATTCTTTGAACTATTTATTACTATTTATAACAATATTCTTTCAAAATAATGTTTTGATAATTTTTCAATTAGAGGTAGGTAATAATTAATGCAAGTTAACAAAAATAATTGTTTAAGAAATTTATTATTACATGTAAAAATGTTGACTTTGAATAATACTATATAGTTGCGTTTCTTCTGAAATACTAGCTATTTTTGGTATCCCTTAAATTTTAGATTTAATAAAATTATTTTCTAAAGTTCTTTAAAAATTTCTCAAAATTAAGCTTAAAATCATTCGTTATCTCACAAAACTAGTTTAAATATTTTGAAATTTGTTCAATTTCTTTTGGTTTTTTGAAAACTTAAAAAATACCTTCAAATCTTAAAAATGAGTTGAAATCCCATAAAATCTTGAAAATACTGTAAAATTATTTAAAATGTGTTAAAACTCATTAACAATATTGGGAACTCCTAGGAGAATCCCTTAATTTTTTTTGTTTGAAATTTTATCTTTTTTGGTAATCAATTAATTTTGGTATTGCTAAAAAGCAACTGATTGATTAAAAATTAATTTCTTTGGTTTAAGAAAATTCAATTAATTTGTTAAAAATATACTTTCAAAATAATGTTTTGATAATTTTTCAATCAGAGGGAGGTAAAAATTATTGCAAGTTAACAGAATTATTTCCTTAAGCAATTCATTATTACTTTTTAAAATGTTGACTTTGAATAATGCTATAAAGTTGCGTTTCTTTTGAAATACTATCTATTTTTGGTATCCCTTAAATTTTAGATTTAAAGCATTTATTTTTCAAAATTCTATCAAAATTCCTTTAAATTAAGCTTAAAATCATTGGGTATCTCTCAAAACTAGTTTAAATATTTTGAAATTTTTTCAATTTCTTTTGGTTTTTTTTAAACTTTAATAATAGCTTAAAATCTTTAAAATGACTGAAATCCCATAGAATCCTGAAAATACTGTGAAATTATTTAAAATATATTAAAATCCTCCCTAGATTTTTTTTAATTTGAAATTTCATCTTTTTTGGTAATAAATTAATTTTGGTGTTGTTAAAAAGCAACTGTTTGATTAAAAATGAATTTTTTTGGTTTAAGAAAATTCAATTCATTTGTTAAAAATATACTTTCAAAATAATGTTTTGATAATTTTTCAATCAGAGGGAGGTAATAATTAATGCAAGTTA
>JAAAKG020143875.1:0-11265 GCA_010014905.2 Druon quercuslanigerum
GTATCTTATTCAGTATAAAACATTTATAGAAAAAAAACTTCGTAGGATCGAACTACGAAAACTGGAAATAATATGAGTGTTAACAGAACTTGTGAACATGTACATTTTTCTACAGGTTAATAAAAAAAATCGGAAAGCGACTATAAAATAAAAATATAATTTTGATTATTATTTCTCCAATTAAGTGAAATATTTCTACTATTATTACATTAAGATCTTCAGTATTCATATTGGTTTGGAACTTTTAATAATTATTACTAATAATTAATTAACTGTAGAATGTGTAAATCGATCCCGAATTTTAGATTTCCAAGTGTTTAGCTCAATATGGGGACAGTCGCGCATAAATTATTTCTTATCTCTTGCTCACCTTCCATCTGTTGCATGGGTGAAGGGACCGGCGGCAGATGCTGATGATGATGTGTGGCCCATTGCTGATAGCAGCAATCCACCGACACCTCGTTTCGTTGATCATGCTGTTGCTGCTGCATCCTGTCGATCGTGGGTCCTCGAGATTGAAGAGGATTCACAAAGAATCTACCATTGAGAGCGCACGTCATATCCTCTGTCTTTGGATGAATCATGAATCTCTTATTTTGAAAAAACGAGATCACTTAAATAAATTGTCCTACTGTCTTGGTTCTTCCTAGTCCCAAGTATGACACAATAGATTCCAACATTCAATAACCATGTTTACCGAAAGATAACATTTTTTCACTTTGTTAACAATTAACTTTTTTATCACTTTGGTAAGTCAATTCCCGCCAATGCGTTATTTTTAAAATTATTATTAATCAGTTCTGGTCATTAGATATGAAATACATAACACAGATCATCAAGATGATCCTTAAATACGCTCAAGATTCTTAATGTTCATACTTGTATATAGATAGTCACGATTGTAGATTACTCAGGATACACTATCGAAAATGTCACATATCAACCTTTTGGACCAGCACTAAACGATTACCAAAAATGGTCGGATCATCCAATTCTGAAATGATTGTCCAACAACAGAAACATCGTCAAGGTTCGAGATTTCTGTAGTTTATTAAACTTGTAGATAATAAAGATTTTAAATCACTTTCACTATCGAAAATATCCCAGTCTGATTATATCTCTTTGGTATTATTATAAGGTAGGTTTAATCCAACGCCGCAAGAAGATCCAACACAACAATACAATTTTTTTAAATGCAGTATACAGAAAGTTTAATTTATGCACAATTAAATAAACATCAACAAAGACTAGCTTTTTCTATCTTCACATCCCTCTTCCTTGATACGAGAAGAAGTAGGCAAAGCAATTTTTCTCCAGAATTAAGTCACCTGATGTTAGAATTTCCTATTTCCTTTACCAAACTGACGGGTGATCTTGACCGAAAATCTGACGATTCTGGACATCGTCGAGGTCGTCTAGATTGCCAACAGGAGCCGTCTTCACCTCACCGTCGGGATGCTGACATGCTTCGAAGTAATCGAGAAGAGAAGTGAAGTAAAGAGTCCAACGAATCGGAGCGCGTGCAGGGCAGACGTGCTCCACGCGAGAAACTGCCAGATCTTATCATCGGTCCATCATTCTCTCTCCTTCTATCCCTCAGAATTTTTTCGTCCCACTCCCAAATCGGCAAAATCCCTCTTTTGCTTAAGACTCTGAGTGTGTCTCTTTCCTTCAGAGAGCTTCAGTATTCCTGTCTCGTATTCTGGATCTGAAGTGTGCTTCTTCTTCCTTACCCTTGTTCTCCTCTTTCTCCTTTTGCCCTACTACGTCTTTTTGTCACGCTTTTGCCTCTCTTCCTTCCTTTTCCTCTGTTGGGAATAGAGCTTTCAAGATGTGAGATTCTCAAGCATCTCTCTCTTTCTTAGTTTCTTTGCCGGTTGCCCTCTACTTCGACGCGTGCGGAAATGTGGGAAGCATTCGGATTGAGAGTGGAGGGATAAGTGTTGGTTAGGGAGTTGGACTGTGTCGAAGGAGGAGTTTCTTAGAGAGAACCTCCTACGATCGACACCTACACCCGGATCTGGATGCGGGATGCACCCCGGAGTGGACACAAATATCTGGTTTCTCTAGGCTTCGAAGGCGGAGCTTAGAGGAAAAGAATTTTGAGTGAATATATAACTATTTCACTATGAAGGGCGATTTAGTATCGTCCAATCCAGTAAGAAGGTGCACATTGAATAATAATTAATTAAAACTAGTTTAAATATATAAATATAGGCTAAATTCACGACGGAAACGCTTTGAATCAAAACCACAATCTTCTTTTCTTCCATTGCCGTCTGCTGTGGAATTATTCATTGGCATTGCTTCGAATTCACTTTTAGTTAAACGGAATGTTTTTGGATATAAGTGTTAATCATTTATACTTCACAGAAATAAATTAAATCATTTCAACTTTTGAGGTCACCTTACGTACGGCATTATGTAGGATACTATTTAGGGAGCATTCTCATATTGCGTTACATTAAATAGGGTGGAAGGGGTTCACGTTTCGTTCCGGTATGCTATGTGTGGAAGGGGGGTATTTTTGACCTGATCACGTAACATTTTTAATGGCATGTATTTCTAAAGAAGAAAATAACGGGAAAAAGGTTGATACAAAATTAACAAAGTGGCAACGATTTTATTCAAAAATTAAAACTTGATTCTCACGACAGAACCGAAACTTATATTTTTTCCATTTTTCCATTGAATTGTTCCTTTCATAAGAAAGACATTCTTTTAGCTTTAGGCTGAAAGAATGAATGCCAAAAAATATCGTCACTCACAAGAATTCGAATAAAATTCGAATATCTGAATCCCATCGAAAACTATATAATTTTAAAGAAAAAATGGTTTCTTTTTTAAATGAAAGTCAAAATTAAAATACTCGAAATTTCGGGGTAAACTCTTTTGTTTCTCAAATCAGATAAATACTTTTCACTTAATTTTCGCTAAAAAACAACATATCTCGAAGCTGAGAAATTCTGCGAGAAGTGCAGACCTGCCTGATTTCAAGTAGATTTGATCGAAAGATGTTATTTATTTTATCCACTGTTGATTTAGGTTTAGTTTATTACAAAATTTTAAGTGATTCCTAATTGTACTAAAAGAAACTTTAAATGGGTGAATTTTAATTAGTATCTATATCAAGTAATTTCAATATTTTTGTGATTAAAAAACTTTTTTTAAACATTTAGTGTTACATAAAAATAGTCTTTTATTTATTTCTATACAACACGTAATCTTCCAAACATTTATTTTTTATTCAGAAAGCGTCTATTATTTTTTTAAACATAAAACAAAATATAACTAAAATAGAAACAATTTTGAACAAATTAGTTGCTCAAGCGACAGAAAGGGGCCAGAACTTAAATTAAGATATCAAAAAAATTTCCAACTAGAAGGTTCCTTCTTGAATTTATATAAAAACACATTTTTTTTATTTGTGTCAGTTTAGTTACAGTACATATTGATTACTCTTGTGATTTTCTACTTAAGCCTTGATTCTGCTGTATATCGGGAGGAACCTAGGATCATTAAAAAAAATTATAATAATTATTTATAAATTTACAGTGTCTAATTTTTAATTTAAGTTTTAGCCGCTATTTGTGGCCAATTTGTTGAAATTTGTTGTTATATTTGTAATTTTTTTTACTTGTAATTTGTAATAATTATTTATAAATTTACAATGTTTAATTTTTAATTTAAGTTTGAGTCGCTAATTGTGACCAATTTCTTGAAATTTGTTGTTTACTTGAATAGCATTAATTTTTGTGAAACTAAAAATAAAATAAAAATGTACGTCAATTAAATTAATTTTCAGCTCCTATCCAAATTTTGTATTGAATATACTGTATAAGGGAATTTAGGTCAATTAATTTATAAAATGCGAAGTGTCCAGCGAGTCACTCAGGGTTTAAACACAACAAATCCTATTTTTAATTTTTTAAATTTTTTGTAATTGGTTGCAGAACAAAATTAAGTACTACCGACCCTAATGCTAATAAAATTTTTTTTACGTTTAGGATAGGGGAAAGCTGCCAAAGATGCGCCACCTCCTAAGATGGGCCACCATTAATATTTTTGTACCAAAACATTATAGTCATTACTTACGCATGCGAATAAGTGCTGAGCAGAATTCTAGTTATTTTAAAAGTGTTTTTTTTTTGCACTGGAAGTAAATGAACAAAAATAGAAAGGAAACATTATTTTTGAACGTTAGAGAACAAAATTTTATTTGTTTTGAAGGTTGTAATTCAATAACTTCTTATGATTTGAAGAAGTTAGTTAGTATTATTTTTAAGATAATTTTATGAACTTTGCAAATAGTACTCACTTTTTATTAATTTTTATGCTGTTTTATAAAAATATTCAAAAAATTGGGATCATGCTGAATTGCTAAGACGAGCCCCAGTTAGGCTAGAAAAATGTAGGTAAGAGCGATAACTACTTTACTTGTGAATTTTCGGTGGTAATCAGGGGCGGATCCAGCGAGGGGCGAGGGTGGGCGATCGCCCCCCTGAGCCTATAAATATTTTAGCAATTACCGCCAAAAATTTCCTTTTTTTTTTAGAATTTCAAGATAATATTTCTACGATCGCCCCCCCCCCCCTTAGGTAGCTGGCTGGATCCGCCCCTGCTCAAAGATACTTATTTTTAGGGTAATGAAAATAAAAGAAAAAAAGATTTAGGAAGTCCAAAGTGGGTTTCTGCCAGGAGGGTAATGTACGGATCAAATATTTAGCTTAAGACAAATCACAGAAAAATTTGAGGGTGGGCAAAAAAGATTTTAGAATGTGTAAATGAGACCCTAGTTAGAAAGGACATAAGAAGCCATAGAAACGCGAGAGCTTGCATGAAAAAATGCATGGACGTTAAAGGAGCTAGAGAAATAGTTAATAAAAAGAATGTCAGCAGAGTGAATAACGCCGGAAACAAAATACCTTGGAAGTATGCCAGGACAGAAAAATTTGGCGGAAATAGTTAATAAGAAGAATGTCAGCAGAGTGAATAACACCGGAAACAAAAGACCTTGGATACTAATGGAACCAAGTGTAACCTTACATGACGACTTTGTGAGAATCTTCACTTGAGGTAATTGCTAGAGAGATTGATCAGAAACCTGGGTCGGAGCAGTGTTGCGGAATGAACGTGTTATTTAAATAAATAACACGAGAATTCTAGATCAATTTAAAGATTTTATAACTTCTTCCTCACACTGCTCCCCTCCCTACCGAGTGAATCACGCCTACCCTGAAAGGGAAACGGCCTAATGGTGAAATAATAATAATAATAATAATAATTTTTAAAAAATGTTGTCACGGGCTTAAGATGGTTACTGCCCAACATGTCGAAGGCATTCTTGGTTAGAGTTGGATTTTATACTTTTTGGAATAATTTACGAGGGGCTGTCCCGGTTCGCAAGACAACCAGAAAAACTGCATGTCCAATATGCTGGGGCGAAAAAACAACATTGTGCGTCTAGGAAACGCCTGGGTGCGGAAAAGTGGCCCAGCCCACTCCGAAACTCAGCGGACTTTGAAATTTTGAAATCGAATAATGTCTTCAGTCTGTTCTTTGAGGGTAAAATCTCGAATGCTTAGAGGTCCGTACCGATTCGCCAAAGTCAACCCATGCCAATCCTCGTGGAGGAAGAAATGGCTCAAAATTGCGTATTTTCGAGTAAAACGCCTAAATAATTGTACCGTCCCTGGGTCATGTCTGTTTACAAGCACACGAGGGTCTGTGCCACCTCTACACTGAAGCTGGACACCCCATCGGTCGCCGGCCTCCTTCTCCCCTCCCCCTCCCTCTGGTCGAGCGTTGTCGAGACTTGTCAGAACCTGTCAATGGGTTGTACTGTCGGCTCACACCTAATGTTCGTTCACTCGCAGGTGCTAGTTGACGTTGTCGTTATAGTTTCTTCTTCTCACACGCCGCAGCATGTCGAAATTCGCAAAGAGAGACTTTGTGCAGTGCCCTTTATTTGGTCCTCCAAAAGATTTGGTCCGAACGTTTTGCCAACGAGGGCTAACGTTCTGCGATGTTGTCAGGAGGTTCGAAGGCAAAAGGTCTGTCTTTCAGAAAAAGACAAGGAGCCTTCGTCCGGAGACATTGCCGACGAATTCCGTTCCAAACTAATAGTTATTTGGGAATCTGCTTCTATCCCAACGTTCTCAGAGCAGCGCATTAAGGAATGTCTCACAAATCTTCATAAAAAATACACTACGTTGAAAAATTCATTGAAGAGTAAAAGAACCTCTCAAAGTAATAAGGATTTGAAAATCGCCGCCTTCAAAGAGTACTGCTCTGAATTATTTATCATAGCCGCTTGTAAGTGCGTTGACTTATCTAGTTGACAGGTTCTGACAAGTCTCGACAATGCTCGACCAGAGGCAGGGGGAGGGAAAGGGGAGAAGGAGACCGGCGACCAGGGTGGGGGGTCCAGCTTCAGTGTAGAGGTGTTACAGACGCTCGTGTGCTCGTAGACAGACATGGCCCAGGGACCGCACAATTATTTAGGCGTTTTGCTCGAAAATACGCAATTTTGAGCCATTTCCCCTCCATGAGGATTGACATGGGGTGACTTTGGCGACTCGGTACAGGCCTAAGTACCCTCTGATGACTTTTCATCGTAAAATCAGACTTGGAAGGCATCGGTATCGATTTTAAGCCCATTTTTGCAAAACCTTAAATTTTAGTGTTTTTTAGTGAAATTTCGAGATTTCAGCCTCAAAGAACAGACTGAAGATATTATCAGATTTCAAAATTTCAAGGTGCGCTGAGTTTCGGATTGGACTGGTCCACTTTTTCGCACCCAGGCGTTTTTTGGGCGCACAATGTGGGTTTTTCGCACCGGCATATTCTCAAAATTCCCTGACAGATTTCAGTTAACTATGATAATAATGACTCCATTTTTCTTGGAATTACTTCAAAAAGGTAAAACGTCAGAAAAATTATAAGTAATAATTTCACTCGCCGTTAGCCTGTTTCACGAAAATGTAAAGTCTCTGTTTCAAGAGATAAAAATATCAGTGTTCATATATCTTCGCAGAAATTGTGGCCAATTCATAAAAATAGTTCACCTTAGAATAAATTCAAAATTTTAAATAATTCAGAGTTACCTTATCAATGTAGAAATCTAAAATATAATTAGAATTGTCATAACATATTTAACCTTACAAAAGTAAGAGAGTGACAGCTTTAAGCTGTTGACAATCATCAGCTGGTGAACTCGTTGTTTCTTCATGTGCATGGAAGAACAGTGCGACCATCGATCCTACGAAGACCCTATGAGAGGAAGTGAGCACTTGAAAACATGCTGCAGAACAACGTTATGTTTTTGATAGCGAAATAATTTCACCCGGTAGCAATTAGACTCGGCTCGATTACGTCAAGTAATCAGCCAGCATTTTTTATTTGTCAATTATTGAAAATCAATGCACTAAGTCCAACCGCAGCGACTTAATTTTGAGTTTTATGCAAAACTCTCTTCCTTTAACTTTAATAAGCAATTAAATTTAAAGTGAACCGCGAAATTCCTTCGTCGAACGTGACACTCAGAAATATCACAATTGAGAGCGCCATTTGAATTTTCTCAACGGTCTTTTGCCAAATTAGTTTGCACTTTTTTGTAGTTAATAAATCCTTTTTACAACTATCCGGCTCGAAGGACCATGTTTAAAGATACAGAATGTTTTTCTTTATTTAAATGATTTACAAATTAGAGTTCGCCGGATCCAAGTAAAGTCAATAAAAATTCAGCATTTTTCAAACCACTATAAAATTTATTAAAATGAATGCAATTTGGCAGACTAAGACCTCTGTTCTTATTCACATTATCCCTCAACTACAAAGACACCAGCTTTTTAGTAACTGTGTTAATTGTACGAAACTCTTAGAAGCGATAAGAGAACGATCCGTCGCGGTTCACGATTTCTCGCACACTGACTTCGCGTAATCGATTTCGAACCATACACTCTTTTGGTAAACCGATGCACTCAGAGAGCACAATTAATAGAATTATGAATTTCGACGCTTTTCATAAATTTTTTGTTTACGGCTATCTTCATATATATTATTGCCTGATAGTTGCGGTTTTTTGGATAATTTTTACCTTTCTGCCCTTTTTTTATTTAGTGTGGTAATAATTAATGAATTTTAACAAAAAATGGTTTAAACAATTTAATAGTGTTTATAACTATCTTCTCTTAGATAAGTGCTAGAAAGTTCTGGTTAAAATCTTTAACTTTGATTCGCCGTCTGAGTTATTAAAGGAATCATAAATAGACATTAGAGAAATCTATATTTTTAATAATCTCTTTTTTCAAATATATTTTTCGGAGATAAAATAGATGTTTGAAATATGCTACAAATTTTCTGCGCTGGTAGTAATATTAAATACAAGTTTTCCTTAAATAAGTTACAGTTTAAGAGACAGTTTAGACGCTTCAGAATTCAGGTTACTGTCTCTTGCATACTTTAATTCCTTCCACTGATTTACATTTCATTAAACTTTCTTTATCGATTGGTACATAGATGTACCTTCCAGTGAGGAGACATTCGTGATCCAATATCCCGCCTTTTTGTTTGTTATGAAAAGGCATCATTTTTTTAATGGTTAAAATTTCGTTTTTTAAGATCGGTAATTTTATAATGTTTATTGAAGAGTCTTTTTTTGTCAGTATATTGATATCTGCCAAGTCAATTATTCTCTAATAGTGGGTTTCTTGTCCTTCACAGTGATATTTTGTCTTATACTGGGTTTTAAATTCTTGCATGGTTGATTTCATTATTGCTTCATTCATTATTTACTAATTGCTGCATTAATTGGCGTTCGAGCATGAGCCTGTCGTGAAGACTTTGCATATCTTGTGAAGAACTATCAAGAATTATTTTTTTTTATTTTTGTAGTATTTTTCACCGTTTCGGCGACCTTTTTACTATACGAATAGACTTGATCAAATTCGATTATACCTATCAACCATACTATTAACAGTGTTTCTGAGTGGTCACTTACTATCGCTATTTTTGACTTCAAAGTCCTTTGATTGGTTAATGATATACATTCTCTCGTGAGTGTTGGTAAGGGTAATTCCAATTATCAGCGTTCATTGCTCTTCGTAAATAGATAATAGCTAATCTTAGTTAATCTTTATATAGGTTAGTCTTCAGCCGCTCGATTCTCACTTGAGCTCTGACCAGGGCAGTGTTTCCAGAACGTGGGATTTTTCGGCCCCACAACTCTCCCATATGGGAAAAATAAATTTAAAAGCAGCGTATCGGTAAGTCGGCTCTGCTACATGTTGCGTATGCCAGCCTCTTGTAGAGCCGAAAATACGCGAGCATGAACCCGAGCTCCCCCGAACTCACGATTCGTTTTCGGTGTCTAAAGCCCGCTGCACACGGTGCTTTTTTCCTTGCTGGATTGCTTGCTTGGAGCTGTGATGGCTACTGGATAGGCTGCCTTGCAGGAAAATGACATCACTGCTGGCTCTCGTGATGGGTCCCGTGCTTGATTTCGTTGATAGGATGCGTGCTATTTTTCCTGCTGGTTTTCATGCTCGCTGACGCAAGAGGCCAATTAGAAGTTGAGAAAATATCACGTGACACTGACGACTGCTATAGTTCAAATCTAGCAGCAGTAGTAAAAGTTCATCTAGAACATCCTCTGACATCCGAGTGTAGTTTTTAAATGCAATGGGATCTTCCGGGCTACGAGAAAAACAATCCGTAATGAAAACACATTTTAAATAGACAGAGTAACGATTGTAGGTTATGTTCACCTTAATTCTTCGAACAACACGGTCAATACACCTTTTCCAATGTTTCTCCGTTGTAGCCAAGACCGACTCCATAATTTTCGTGTCCTCTTTTCTTCATTTTGCTGTTTTTCATCATCAATTAAATGAAAAGCAGCAATAGCTGCCTGTCTTCGACGAATCGCCGCCTGCATAATTGCGTCTATTTTGACAAGTACCCGCTCACAAGTAGCCGACCTAGCATGTGCTCAAGCAGAGTATCGCGCACCGTGTGAAGTAAAGCCTCCAGCACAGCCCGCCTAGCTACATGCGGCTCTGCCTGCAGAGCGCCCAGCAGCACAATCTACCAAACAATCCAGCAAGAAAAAAAGAACCGTGTGCAGCTGGCTTAACTGACTAATCTAGCTATTAGAAGGAGTTTTTAGGTAAAGTGCATCTTTCAGGGTGTCAAGAAAATGAAAGTATTTTCTCAGGAAAAAATTAAATGATTGTTTTAAAATTAATTCTAAAAGAAAATTGAAAAAAGATTACGAAACATTTTTGATTGTTCATGATGGGGAATTATTTTGACCAACTTATTATTTATTACAATTTTTTATTGCAATTTTCGTACAATATTTTTTTCAGTATATGCTGCTCTAAAAATATTCTTTTAAATTTGAGTAAGCTTAAGAGATTTCAAAAATTTTTAAAAGATTCAAAAATAATTACAACTTGTAAAGATTTTACAAGAATTTTGTAAATTTTCACGAAAATGAAATAAAAAGTCTTTTAGGTTTCTAGGAATAATTAAAATCATTTTTTATTTTAAATAATAATTTTAAAAGACTATTTCAAAATATTTCAAGACATGGCAAAAGATTAAAAAAATTCTCAAAGAAGCTGAAAAACTTTAAAGGCATTTTTTTAAATTTTGCATAATTAACGAAATTCAGGCAAAATTTGAATCTTTTTAAGGATTATAAGATTAAAAGTTCTAAACAGATTAAAAAAACAGAATTATTTCCGTAATTATCGTGTGGAAATTTTAAGTTATTTATTATTTTGTGAGATGTACTTTAAACAAAATTAAAGAAGATTTTTAAACACATCAAATGATTTTCTGAGATGTCGAAAAAGAGTGTAGAAGGTTTAAAAGCCAAATGTTTCCATTCGGTAATATTAAAAACTTAAAAACTTTAAATAATTTAATAAATCAGAACATTATTTAGGAAGTAAATTAGATTCTTAGAAACGTAGAATAAACTAAGGAAGCCTTAAAAGAATCTCGAAAGATGTCAAGAGAGTAAGCAAAGTTTCTTAAAATCCTTGGGAAAATTTAGAAGATTACAGGAAACTTTGTTTTACATTTTGAATGATTTTTCAAATTTTCGATGAAAACTCCAGACAGGTACCAATATAATAAAGAGTTTAAAACGTTTTATATATTATATTCTAAGCCTCAGGCGTGACTCCATAGCCCTTTCCAAAGGGAGAGGACCGCTGCCACGCTGTTGGCCGATATTTCAGACTCATTGATGCA
>JAAAKG020143876.1:0-11265 GCA_010014905.2 Druon quercuslanigerum
CCCACCAGCCGATTCGGTTGATCGCTTGGCAGACGCTCCGCGCGGGAAGGCTCATTACTTTTCAATCAAACCCTGTACATTGACCTGGCCAGCTCAGCCTGCAGACTCGTATTCTGCACTGTTCACTCCTTGCGGGCCCCCAGAGATAGAAAGAGAAACGAAAGGGTCGATACATATCCATAATTTAAATTAAAATCCGTAAGTAATTAATTATTTGACACCTCTTCACAATCTTCTTTCTTATCAAAGATTTGTTTGATGAATTGGCCATCCCTATTTAAGGTGGACTAAAAATCAAATAAGAAGAAGTAATCCGGAGTTTTGCGAGAAAAGATCACCCAGCTGCATTATAATATTTTTCATCTATTTTAACTTTTTATATTCTCATCATTTATGATGGAGAAAGCATTAGAATTGTCCAAAATTCGGCATCTAAGTTTTTCAACGGATCTCCACTATTATTGATTCTCTAACTATTGCAATTAGTGCGAGACATTCTAATTAATAATTTAACGTAGAATCCGAATTGCAACAAGTCCATTTTGTTGCTTTTTTTAGTTTTTGTTGCATGATACGGAAGGGATACTATGTGGATGCTATAAGGATATGCTGTAGAGTATCCTTTCCGTTCACGCAGTCCGCTAGGGTACCCTGGCGGACCGAAGGAGCCGAAGGAGCTTCTACAAATTACCCTTAAAGGCCCCACTGAGTCCCCCTTCGGTTCCTTCTTTAAAAAAAACTAAAAAAAACAGCAAGATCAACTTTTAAATTGTTGAAATTCGGATTCTAGGTTAAAATTTCTCTTAGAAACTCACGGAGTAATCGCAATACTTTTTTTGCAGCGTTAAAACTTTCAAAAATGTCATTAACTTCTGCTGTAGGTGATTTTAAGTGCATCCATAATAGCTCAAGTAGTATGTTGACACTACTTGACTGCTCTCACTTGCATCGCAGCTTTGTTGTCTGAGGTTTCCACTGCGTGGCACTAGTTTTTACTCCATTAGTTTCTAATGGAAATTTGAACGTATAATCCGAATTTCAACAATTTAAAAGTGGATATTGCTGTTTTTTTAGTTTTTTAAGGAAGAACCGAAGGAGGACTTAGTGAGATCTTTAAGAGTACTTTGTAGAGGCTCCTTTCGCAGAAAACTTTGTTAAAAATTATTCTAAACGTTAAAGTAAATCAGAAATGTACGAATAATAATAGTTTTCAAGTGTAGAATCTATTTTATCAGTCATATTCCATAATTTTGTCGATTGGCGATCTTTTACTGTCAAGAAATACAATTAACTGTCTGCAATTTGATGTGAGATTACCCAGTCTGATATACTGACCTGAAATTTTTGATATTTTATTTCATGAAACTGAAAGTTCGTCAATCGATAAAACAATGTAACATGAGTTAGAAAGTATATTCTACCACTTGACAAATATTATTATTCAGACCTTCATGACTTAACTTTATGTTCAGAAAATTTTCTCCAAAAAGTCTTGTGCAGTTGCAGGGTCATGCATAAAAACCTTCCTGAAGACTGCCGTTTCCACCTAAACTGGGATGCCGTTGCGGTACAACATTCCGCGAAATATTTAAGTCGTTTCTTGATTCTATTATATTGTCTTTGTGTTACCAATTTATTGTACGTCAACAAAAGCACTGGAAAAACACTGACATGCCGCGAATTGTCAACTACGCAAATCGGATACGTCTGAAGAGTCTGAAGCATAATATTGTGCAATCTTCTCATGGAAGTCCCAGCCCACTGTGCCTTTCTACCACGCTGCTGGTGTTTTTCATGAAATAGTAGCAACCGACTCTTTCACGAAACCAGCAGTTGTAGGAATTACATCAACGCAGTTACTACAATCAGATTCGGATATATAATAATTTCGGTGGAAAATCAGACGTTTTAAGAATCATGAGTTCGTATCTCTCAGACTGCCGTGGGTTAGAATGAAAGTAGGAATCAGAAGATTATTTATCATATCATGCTACCCACCAGTTGATAGTAATACGAGAAAAGTAAGACGCCTTCTGGGACCCTTTAAATGATGCAATAAGAACTTGCGATCATGGTCAAAGAATAATTCTGCTAGGAGATATAAATGGATGTGTGGGCATCCAAGATCAAGATACAAAAAGAGTACTAGATAATTTTGGGGATTCAAGAACAAACTATAACGGAGATCAATTAGTTGGCTTATGCTTAGAAAGGGGTATGTTTATTACAAATACTTGGTTTAGCCATAAAATGATCATGCATGTACACCTGGTCTAAAGGAAACAGCCACAGTATAATTGACTTTGTCGTTGCGGATGAATCGTAAGGTTCATGAGAGTTTCTGAATGCAATACTGAAAAAGAGAGCCCAGAAAATGAAACAAACGCGAATCAAAATTTAGAACTTACAGAAACTGAAGGTGCGAATAGACTTTCAGAATAAAATAAACGAATCTGTTATTAATAAATCCTCATGTAAAGAGTCCAATTTTATTATGTTAATGTCGGCTTCGGTGTCAAATAAAAATGAGGTTTTATTTTCCAAAAATTCTGAAAATAAAAACTCTACGACTGGAGATTCTCGATTGAGCTTTGTGTGGAAGATTTTACGAGTTTCTTTAGGATTCGTACGCTCACCTAACGCTCTTGTTTCTTCTCTCCCGTCGCTGCGTCCATTCGGCGAGCCAGGTTGTAGTTTGAAATATCCTTGCTAGGAAGAAGAGGAGATTGAGAGAGGGATGGCGTATTTATTCTTCCACGGGAGTAATTGGTGTTTGGATAGCCATTATTTTGCGATTCAATATTTTTAGATGAATCGGGAGTCGTTGCAAATCGCACATGTGGACTCGGACTACGGTCCCGTAATCCTGAGTAGTTCGGTTGAGGATATCTTGATTCTCGGTAAAAACATATGGGATACTGAGGTTTTAACTGTTGTCGTACTTCGTATTCAAGCGTGACTTTCAAGGCTGTGTCTAGAAAAACTATCAAACAGGACTCGTTTAAAGGCTTTGAGAGAACAGTTATTTAATGGGGGTAATAACTGTTCGACATTTGGATATTTGTCTTCAAGGAACGCTTGGGCTCCTGATTTTAAAAGAGTTATCCGATCAAAAAAATTCACTCATGTTTTCTTCACCATTCGTCCTGATAGTCGAAACTTCATGCAAATACCACGCATAGGTTCTACGAGGGGCAAAACGCTATTTTAAATGTTTTATTAAATCATTTACGAATGAAATTTTTTTCCGTGAATAGAGTCTCATGCCGCACCTTTTAATCGAGCTAAAACAGCCTTAAGGTAATTTTTTTTCACAATTAGCTGGCATGGATGATTCCCCATTTAGGATGTCTGGAATGAAGTCTCTTAAGGGCATGTTTTTCCATCATAAATGGAGATATTTACGACCCCTTGTTGCACTGAAAAGCATTCTGCCATGGATGTCGTCATGGCCTCACTAAGTGTACGGTTGACATCTCCGCCGAACTGAGTTTCATTCGTGTTATCTACAGACTCAATAAACTGTTACTAAGACTGCACTGTTGAATTATATTTAGAGTTTACAAGAGTGGATTTGAATTGCTAAGTTAATTTGTACAACTGAAATAAGGTTCGCTGCCCAAGAGCACGTAGCTTTAAATGATAGTAATGTAACCGCTTTTCCGCGTATGAGAAACTCCAAATACTTACTACATTTAATTGTTGAAAATCTATTATTAATTATGGGTGATTAAACGCGTCGCTAAAATGTAGGTGAACGGTTCGATCGTAATACGCTCCTAACACTTAGCGACCAACTGCCTTCGTTTTTGCAGTAGAAAAAGGCAGCAAAGGTTAGACCATGGTTTCTTTGTTAAGAACGAGTGAATGTTATAAGGACACATTTTTTGTCTCTTTCGTTTCTTTTATCTTTACTTTAAAACCCTCCTACTTAATCGGCTCAAGATTCTAAATAAATGAGAAGTACTTTAAACTATTAAAAAGGAGCTTAAACTCTTCGATTTTGAAGCCTAGAGCGCCATTCACTGACTGCATTTGATCCCAACTACTCAAAATAATATTTTACTAACTATGGAACTCCAAAAATAAATCTTATCATAAAAGAGGAAAAAAGAGAAAATACTCAGGGGTGGGTTTTTTCTAACCAATAAATTTTTCACTTGAGCCACTTCGTAATTTAGAACAACTTATAGTTTATTCAGCAAAAAATTAAAATTATAATGAAATCGTGAACACCGGTTTATTACGGTAAGCATTAAAATCAGAAACGGTTAGAAGGGAGGAGACCCTCAATCTTACCAAGTTAGCGTGGCCTAACCCCTAAAAGTCGCACATGAGGGCTGACCACGTGGCACACTCCTTACGAATTATGGAACGGAGTCCCTTTTTTTTTATTACCCACAATTTTGAGACTGAGAGCCGAAATTTACACTAGTTCCATCCACGAAGCACTTACTGAAGCCGAAGAAAGCTTTGCCCCCTCCCCCCCGTCAAAATCCAGAACCATGCAACCCGCCAAGACTTTTGCCAGCGAACAAGAAAAACCATATACCTTTACTCTGATGAGGAAGCACGAATATAAATCAAATTTTACTTCTTATTTTCTTTCTAGTTGAAATGTTACGTTCGACAACTTGCGAAAGGAATTTCGATATCGATCTTTCCATGAGTATGATAATGCGGTCCTTAACTCATAGAACCAATGTCAAAGCAAGTTCGCGATCGAAGACTAGGAGCGAAAGTGATGTTACGCGCGATGGAGAATGCCCAGGTTCGTCGAGCCGTTGGAAGCGCGGGAGCCAATGGGTGCGTTCTTTCTGATTGTCGGTATCGGCGGCCAATTGCAACGTCCGAATTTAAAAGTTGATCTGCTATCTTGGAGGGGATGGTGTGAGGGAGGGTCCCAGTAAGTTCTAGATTCCAACCCTTTTCTCGACTCGGAACCTTTATATATAGTGTAGAAAGGAGGAACTTTTCAGCAAAAAAGGATGGAAGGAGAAGTTGCAAAAATGATACACTCCCTTGGGTTTCCTACTGAAGAAGGAAACTTCAAATAGACAAGGAGATTAGTATACTTCCCAATACTTAGTGACGATGACAAACTATTGTTTTAAGCCTTAATGACTACAAAAGAGCAAGTACTGAAAATCCAACAGAATAAAGTCGCTCTTCCAGACGTGTAGGATGTTACAGGACTTGTGGTTACGAGAATGCTGCAGGTTCTTTTCAGTGATACTGACATTCAGATTGAAGTGTTCAAACCAGGGCAGGAGAAAAGAAAAGTCTGAAAGGAAACAAAAGAAGCCAGCTCTGAGGTTGAACCAGCGACTAAAATAAAAGAAAACAAGAAACGACAGGGAACTAAAGCAAACAGCGTGAGCAAACAGAAGCCCTGCCAAGACGCAGTGCTGGTGCAAATGCAAGGCAAAAGCTACGCAAACTCTGAAAAGAGTCAAGCAGAATATAAATCCCGCGAATAGGAGTTGAAATCCAAGACATCAGGAGCACCAGGAAGGGAGACCTCCTTCTCACAGTTCGAAACGGTGTGGACAAGGTCGAAACGTTAAAAAATGAACTGCAACAGAAAATGCCAGATGCAACAACATCCCTCCTTGTCAGAAAAAAGATTATCAATGTTAAAGACATGGATGCACTGACAATAGTCGAAGAAATAAAAGAGGCAATGACCAAGCTCATAGATCTGAGACCCGAGGAATATGAGGTGAGAGCACTGCGACCTGCCTATGGAAACAGACAAAATGTAACAATTGTACTCCGTGAGTCTGGAGCTGACCGACTTGCTCAAAAAGGAATGATAAAAGTCGGCTAGACAAACTGCAGAATAAGAGAAAGAGTGAAGGAAAATTGGTGCTTCCGATGCTGGGAAACTGGGCATAGTAGTGCTGGATGTCAAGGACAAGACAGAACAAACCTGTGTCTGAAATGTGGATAAGAAGGACACAAGATCACGGAATGTCAAAGTGTCGCTTTTTGTATCCACTGCAAGGTGAAGGGACACAAGTCGAATGACAGGAGAAATCACCTGAAGGCCAGCACGAGGATACGAACACAGTCTAATCATGATCAAGATCCTTTAAATAAATTGTAACAAGAGCCGTTCAGCGCACGACATGATTCTGGCGGTAGCTAGGGAAGAAAAGGCATCCATACTAGTTCTGAGCGAACCCAACAAAAAGGCTATACAAAACAGGAATGAGTGGCTGTATGATGACGACATGGACACAGCCATAAAAATAGTAGACCCGAGATTAGTCCTAGTCCATCAGGGTACCGGAACAGGCTTCTTCTATATAGCAACACCGTCCTTCATAATTTACGCATGCTATGCCTCACCCAATAGGAACATTAAGGACTTTGAAGACTATCTGCAGAATATAGGTGAAAGTATCCGAGTCAGAAAAAAGAGGCAATTATTGCGGGCGACTTCAATGCGAAATCCCCACAATGGGGAATGCAGAGGACTGACAGTAATGGGGAAGTGGTCAATGAATGGGTAGCAGAGCATGACCTAATTGTTAAGAACATAGGAGATAAACCAACTTTTGTAAGACAGGATTACGGATCGATACTTGATCTGACGCTCGCAACGCATACATTCCAAGGCATATTCCAAGGAGTGCCGTCGTCTGTGTGCTGTCATCGCTCTAGATGTAAAAAACGCCTTCAACAGTGCATCGTGGCAATGCATACTTGAAGCACTAGGAGAACGAGAAGTAGACAAGATCCTTATTAATCTGTTATCATCATATCTATCTGAAAGAGAGGTCATTTTGGAAGCGGAAATAAAGACCAGTGTCAAGGGAGTGAGCAACTGAGTCCCTCAGGGATCAGTGCTTGGGCTCACACTGTGGAACATCCAATACGACGAACTGCTTGAGCTGGAAATGCCGGAAGGCATACAGCTGATTGGCTTCGCAGATGATTTAGAAGTTGTGGTGGAAGCAAAGAGCGAAGAAGCACTTATGAATTCTAGAAATATTGTGATCCTTTGGATTAACAAGTGGATGAAGAAGAAAGGGCTACAACTTGCACCGGAGAAGACTAAAGCAGTGTTCCTGGCAACAACCACATTCTCAGTGCAAATCGAAGAGGTGGTGAAAAAAACTGAGAGAACGATGTCATCTCTAGCTAGCTTGATGTCCAACTTAGGTGGCCCGAAGGCGTCCAAAACGAGAGTACTGTCAAGTGTTGTGCACTCACACTTCTTTATGTGGCCCCTGTTTGGTACTCAGCGATGCAAATTCAGAAGCACTGACAGAAACTCGTTAGAGTCTAGAGAATTATGGCCATCAGAGTGTGCAGCGCGTACCGAGCAATCTCAGCTGAATCATTAAGGATCATTGCAGGGATACCATCCATATATCTACTGGCCAGAGAAAGAGCCGAAACATACGAAGGCAAGGAAAAACAGGAGGCTAGAGGAGGCTAGACATGGACGATGGATCTATGAAGTTGTACCGTTCATCGAGGTATGGTCGAATCGTCCATACAGAGAAGTGAACTATTACCTCACACAGGCGCTTTCGGGACATGGCTGCTTCCGTAAGTATCTGTTTGATCGGAATCGAGCCCCAACCGATGAATGCCCGCACTGTGGGCATGTAGACAATGCCGAGCACACCTTGTTATTTTGCTCACGATGGGGTGAAACAAGATTAGAGTACACCAGGATAGCAAGAAAATTCTTCAGTGCAATGAACCTGATGAAGAGCCTAGTTACAGAACAGGAGAAATGGGAATGTGCTTACAAGGTAATCAGGACCATTATTGAGACAAAAGAGAAATAAAGCAGAGAATTGTGCTGAGAAGAACACTGAGGTCGGCCTCCGCATCAAGGTAATCAAGGTAACAACATAACAGCAAATTGCTAGGCCCTGCCATGATGTTGCCAGTCGACGAGCCCGCTGCGTGAATTTTTCACGCTTCTGAGGAAGGAGTCTAAAGTGAAATAAACGATAAGAGCTGAAAAACGGTGAAATGACCTTACTCCAATGCTCCTGAAGTAATGCGAAAGTGGATTCCGGGAACATGGGTAGGCAGAAAGGAGAAGGGATTTTTGTCAGTAAAAATCTGACGCTACCCATACTAAGAATCGCCTAACTGTTAGCGATTGCTGGTATGGGTATCTTTTTGAAGATTTCCCCTCCTCGTACAAAAAAAAAGTACCCAACTCTGCCTGGTTTGAGGTGATGGCTTGCGTTTTGTGTATCGCTGAGTAGAAGGGGACACCGCATCTCCGACTCTCGCCCAATCTTTTCCGGCTATGGATCAGCAGACCTGGCGATCTCGATGTGACGTGAACTCATGGATGACATTCGATGCAAACATACTCTGTCGCTGACAGTTGCATTTGACATAAGGAAAACAGGGTGTATAAGTTAAACGTAAATACTTAACACTAAAAGTGCCCTCGTGAAATTGGATCTCCGCTCCGAGTTTCAGTTAATGTACGACAGGGAGCTAATTTTCCGATAATTTAGTGTGCTAACTTTCCGGAGTCGGTAAGAGGAGTTGTGCATTCATTTGATGTGACAGGCTGAAATTTACCTCGTCACAAAGTGTATAAATGAATTTAAATTGCAATGAGCTTAAATACATTGTGAAAGTATATTTTTTCGAGAAAAGGGTTTAATAAGCTAGAAAGGTTTTTAATTTTCCAAATTAATTAACTTGTACCCTTTTGTTACGGTTTTTTATTTAAATGGAAACAAGGTTGCGAGGTATTTTGAAGAAATTTGGCATTAAAGGCCAAAAATATGATTTTTGAGGTTTAAGGAAACAAAGAATTTAAATTTAGATTAAAAACACTGAATTTAAATGGAAAATTGACTATCCTACCACTGCCACCAAATCAGCTGTCACGTCCCGAGAAAAAGGCGAGGGTAGTTTGGTAATGGGGTAGGTAAGGGAGATTAGGGGCTGATTAAGTCAGGGTGGTAAAACCAGAAAATTATTTAATGTGGGATTGTTGTCACTTGCCAGTCCTACGGGGATTATAAATTTTGCAGACTTCAAAAATATAACAATTTTTATAAGATACAGGTATGTTTATTTAGCATAAAAGAATAGACAATTACATTACAGAGAAGTAATCATAAACAATTACGCTACATTTCAGTTTCGAAAGGGCAAGAGAAGATTTGTAGTGTCGATGATATCCCCTATAACTTGTAAAACAGTGACGGAATTCTATCGCACTTATCTTTACGTACTATTTTACACAATGGAATGAAAAGGTATGTGACTTTATACAATGCGGTTCTTCGTTAAGGAATATTTCACGTTTGTTGAAAATATTCGCGACTTTATCCAAGCGATTCGTAAATGTTAAGATTTAAGTTTACAGTGAGACTGCCACAAACTAAATGACAACTACCAGGGGTAAGTCTGGGGTTTATATAGGAATAAGCTTCTTGTAGAGTCACATGCGAATCGAGAAAACTTGACGAGGCACGTTCGGATAAAGTCTCGGTGATTATATTTTCAACATTTATATAATTTTAATTTTATCCCTTTTTCGGCTGTATTGATTTCGTCATAATTGATGTGTAATTTCGTTACTCTTTTCTTCATCTTTTTTTTGACAATCTCTTAAGTCTATAGACGCTTCCCCGGGTAGCATTCGTTCATCGATAACATCTCGCAGGTAGCTAGACGATCGTCCAGTCCAGGACATTTTGGACCGAGGCAATTGGAGATGTGCTGAGATGTTCAGAAAACATTATTGCCATGAGACATGCAACAGCGTTTTTTACATAATTGAAAATTAATGAACTAATGTCGAGAGATATTCCACTAGACCAACATAAATAATTTCAAAGTAAAAAAAAGATGAGATTACAGTGCTAAAGAGGTCGCTTTCATGAAGAATTGATATTTTTGGTTTTAAGGGTAGTTTTCCGGGATTCTCTACAAGCCTTTACAATTTCCCGTCACATTTCTCAAACTCCAAATAATTATTCCAAAAACTCAAAAAAGTTATTTTTCCTCGTGTATTTTACATGGGAATCTTCGAGTCAAACGCGGTATTTGTTAAAATCCTCTAAAAAGTAGTGTTTTTGAGCCACCCTAATATATATATTGTTATCTTGAACTTCTAATCTAATTCAGGGATAGCAAATGATACGGCCGCGACTCACATCTCTTTACCCTTCTCAGAGTGATTCGGAATTATTCTATTGTCTGCGGGCGGCGAAGGGCAGAGGGATCAATTTCCTTTGCTGTACTTTCGCAGCACGCTTCGTTAATTACATCATCCCAGCTCTGGAACTGATCCTCGGAAACATTTGTTTGCGATGACACTCTATTTGAGGGGTTTGCTATCATCACGACTCGGAAAACCTGGTTATCTTTATCCAGAGATCTTTTTGAGAAATCCAAATTCACGGTTTGGAACTTGGTCTCACTGAATTTGGTGACGTCCATCACTGGAGTACTGCACCCTCCGTGATTGAAATCTGTTTCTGCGTTCCCCCAACTGCATCTGAAATCAAAAGATTTTTCTGTAGCTGCTCACGACTTATGAGGCAGGTCTTTGTTACTTCGGTCCCGGCGTGCACACACTCACACTTGTGATATCAGCGCCTCATTGGGCCGATTCCTTTTGAGCGCCGTACTGTTTTTCGGTACTGCATCAAATCGTCTTTTCCTTCAGTGTGGGCGCCCACAATATGTAGGTACGGCGCCGCCTCGTATACCTACTTTATACCTCCGTTGACTATTTGTAAGTTTGTACAGAGCCCCGAGCTGTACGGTCTTGCAAGATTCTGGTGTACAGTGTAGTTGATATCGCATACAATATATTGACGCTTCGCTTATTATACCTAAGACAAAATTGAGTTTTTATTCTTTCCATGATCTAGTGTTCTAATGCTGGCACTCGTTGCGTCTTTTTTATGCCGTTTCGCATGATTAATTTTTTGTTTCATCGTATTTTTAATTGTGTCTGATAATTTGTTTTCGTTTGGGAAATAGAAGTGTACGTAACCTAAGAAAAGATTAGGATAATTAAAGCAACTTTCAAATACTAACATTGATGAATATTGACATTGGCAATGGAAAAAGGCAGCTTTTAGTCAATTTAATATTTAAACAGACTTATTATTAATTCCTTTTTTGCTTATTGATTTTTTAAAATAAATAATCATCAATCGTTGAATTAAAAACACACAGTAATTTTTTTGAGTACTGTTCAACTTTATAAACAATTTTAATTTTTTTATTTAATTAATTTTTTTAGAATAC
>JAAAKG020143877.1:0-11265 GCA_010014905.2 Druon quercuslanigerum
ATTACCCTACGAATAAGTATTTTTGAGTATATTTTACTTACGGTACTTAATAAGCTGATCCCTCTGTAATTATTGCAATCGCTTTTATCTCCCTTTCTTCTGTATATTGGCATAATAATCGCTTTTTTCCAATCACCTCCTATATGTTCTTGCCACCGTGTTTAAGCATTTCAGTGTTAATACTGTCTACCCCGGAAGCTTTGCCGTTTTTCAAGTTCTTGATTATATCCCTAACCTCAGTGACACAGATTTTCTCAATCGAGTTTTCTAACCCATTGTGTTCTGCATCGAATTTGTGGTTTTCTATATCTTCATCTCCGGATTGTCCCCTAAAATGGTATCTGAAAGCGTCTCTAACTCCGCCTGCCTCATATTGCATTTCCCCTTTGCTATTTCTCATGTTGACAAATTCTGTACTTTTATTTCCCCTTCATTGCTTTATAAAGTAGTTTCTTGCTTCCTTCAAAGTGATTTTGTATTTTCTTCTCTTATTTTGCTCTAATTTTATCTTTACTTTCTTTAATTAATCGCTGGAGTATCCTCTTTTTGCGTCTGTAATCATTTATACGTCTATTTCTTCCTCATCGCTAAGACCTGTCATGTTTAAAGTTCTCCTGTACGCTTCTTTCATTGTTTTTTGGGCAGCCTCAATTTCATCATTCCACCATGCATCACCAGACATTCTTCCTACAACCGCGGTAGCACACACTTCGATCGCACATCTAACAATGATATCCCGGAACATAGTCGATGTGCCTTCTATATCTTCATTTCGTATAAGTGCCTCCCAAGTTGCCTTACCTATGCTTTCGATTATCTTATTTGGAAATCTATTCGCACATCCGATATCTGTAGCTTCCCAATTTTGATTTGCGTTTGTTTTGTTTTCTTGGTTTCTTGGTTCCTTGGTTCTCTTTTTTCTCCATACCCGACTTAAGTTAATTTTGGAGGTCAGAAGGTAATGATCAGTATTGCATTCAGAATCCCTCATGACCCTCGTATCTTTGACTAGCTCTCTTAGTCTTTCACCCGCAACAACAAAGTAAATTATACTATGGCTATTTCCTTCAGACCAGGGGTACATGTGGATCATTTTATGCCAACACATTCATTCATATCTCATAGCAGAATTATTCTTTCACCATGATCGCAAATATTTATTATATCATTTAAAGTGTCCCTGAAGGTGTCTTTTACTTCTCTGGGATCACTATCAACTGGCGCGTAACATGCTATGATAAATAATCTTCTGATTCCTACTTTCAATCTAGCCAACAGAAATTTTGGAGATACGAAATCATGATCTCCGAGATGGTGCTTCGCTCTATCATTCAAAATCAGACCTACTCCTTGCCTACGATGTGTTTCACTATCTACTCCTGGCCATATTTCAAATCCGCCTTTTAATGCAATTTTTAGCTGAAAATGTTTGGAAAATAATCGTAATAAGATACATAATGGAAAGAAAATACCTCTCCCCCCATCCCAACACGAGTAGAATAGTTCAATTTTCAATGACATTTTGAATATTTTATATGTCACCTATAGTTAAATTAATTGCAATTTAATTTTCTACAATAATATTTGATAGTAAATGATCAAACCAACTTATCTTTAGCGCGGCTGTTAAATATTTTAGACTGACACCATTTAATTTTCGCGGTCAGAACTTTGACAAAATTTCAAATGTAGACAATACGAATTTATGCATCGAGGGATCGTAAGATATTGATTTTCGGTCGATATCGGAAGGAAGACAGGAGTCAGATTACATTGGCATGTCTTCTTTGTTATTTTTTTTTATGTTTCTGCGCATCGGTCTTTAGGAATTTCTACGAAATTCGTTCAAGTAAAAAAAAGTGTACTCCGTTCCAGCAAGAGTTTACAAAATTTGAAAATTTTTTAACATTTTTTATTAAATATAAAGTTAAGAAAGTTTTATGCAATTTTTAACTGGAAAATTCTTAAAAATAATCGAAATAAAATACATAATAGAAAGAGAATAGCCCCCCCCCCCCACCGCCGCCTCACCAAACCCAGTTCGAGCAGGATATTTCAATTTTCAATGAAATTTTGAATATTCAAAATGTCACCTACAGTTAAATAAATTGTAATTTAATTTTCTGCCATAATATTTGTTAGTAAATGATCCAATTAACTTATCTTTGAGGAGACTGCTTAAATTTCCTAGATTTCCATCCTGCAGTTGTAATTTTCGAGGTAAAAACGTTGACAAACTTAAAAAAATAAATGATACGCCTATATGGCTATACGTATCGAGAGTTCGTAACATACTGAATTTTAACAGAAATAAATATAAAAATTCGTTTAAATCTTTTTAAACCCCCAAAACCTTGATAATTATTTTAGACTTTAGAAGTGAATTCCATTCCAGCAAGATTTTACAAAATTTGAAAATTTTATTAACCTAAAAAAAAATGTATGAAATTTTTAGTTGAAAAGTTCTTGAAAATAATCGTAATAAGATACATAATGGAAAGAAGATCCCCCCAACCCAACACGAGCAGAATAGTCCAATTTTCAATGACATTTTGAATATTTTAAATGTCACCTAAAGTTAAATGAATTGCAATTTAATTTTCTACAATGATATTTAATAGTAAATGCTCTATGATAGTAATTTATTGGATATTTTGTCATTTATTATTAGAAAGTAAAAGATAGTCTCATAACTGTTCACATTCGTATTTTGATGACTACCAAACTGGAGGGTTTTGCCTGTATGTTGGTATTGTCTAGCTAGGGGCCCTAGGGCAAATCGTATTGGGGAGTGCAACCACAATGAGAGATATTAAGCTTTCTATTTACGTCCTAAGTCAACAAGGCATGGAATTTCGCTTTATTACTGGTATGGACAGATTCTGTTTGCGTCATGAATCTGCACCCCCGCTCTCGTTACGCACAAGGGGTGTTCATTTTTATCGCACCGCTCTTAGAATTTAATCGCAGAAATGAGAAATCCCTGTTTTCAAATTACGTGACAAAAATCGCAAGAAAAATCCCAGAATCCCTTTTCCCATTTTAGGCCAACCCTCAGGTCACACTTCATGCAACTTTTTCAACCCACGCTTGACCCTTAAACCCGAATGATTGATTCTGATGAAAGCCTGGAATCATGATAGGTGATGAATTACTTTTTCGGCTTGTGTGAAGTGTACATACGTGATCACTTTTTCATTGAAGAACCTGAGCACACAAAATGCCCAAGTAAATTGAGCTAGAAAATCCTATCAACATCTTGCACAATGCGTGGTTTTCGATTGTTGCGTAAACCGGGGTATATCTACTCAAATCCTGGGAAAGAATTCTCTAACAATTACTCTTTTGTTCCAGATATGTACGGATTTTTTCATGCATAATTTTTCATTAACATGTATTAACATTAATTAACATTTTGCACTTAGAGAGCTTTATCAAATTATAATACAAGCCTTTCTTAAATATCTAATCACCATCGAATAATTAAATAAATAAACAATATTAGAATCATAATTAATCATTTCTTGAATTTTCTCCTAAAACCTATGAATTTTAATAATAATAATTCCAATAAATTCTTACTCTTTATTTAAATACATAAAATTCAGTGCATACTTAATATATTAATATTTCGATTAAAAGATATTTTCCAGGTGAGTATAAACCCTCTAAAACAGTGCGAATAAGGATACTAATTTATGAAAATAGATAAATATATTCCATTGGAGTTAAATTAATGCCAATGGTATATTAAATTCAATTAAAAAAACTTAAAATTGAATACCTTTCAAGTAAACATATTGCACTTTCAACAATATAAGATTAGTTTTTAAATAGATAGTTGCATTTTTAACCAAGAAGATGAATTTTTAACAACAAATGAATAGTTAAATTTCCAGTTACAAAAAGTTGTTTTAATTTTAGTTTCTAAATCAAAAAGAGATAAATTTAACCGATAAAAATAGATTTTCCACAAAATGCATGAATGTTCAACTCAATAAGATTTTTATTTTAAAATAAAGACATATGCTTTAAACCAAAAAAAATACGAATCTTCAACTAAGAAAGATTTTTCAGTTATAAGAGGGAAAACAGATTTTAACCATAAAGAGTAATTTTCTAACGTAAGCATTTCTAACGTAAGCACTTCTAACGTAAGCATTTCTAACGTAAGCATGCATCGATTCAATGACCTGGGTTTTGGCGTGAAGGGATATCTGTTCCTTCAAGAATATTATATATATATATATATATAAACGTATGGCAAAGTCTTGCTCACATAATGGCAATTCCACGTTCGTTAAAACAACTTCTTCGTATAAAATATACTGTATGAAATATATTTTCTTGTAAATGCTACTAAAAAAAGGCAATTACAGAACAAATGGTATATGTGTCCTGGATTTGCATTAAGTATTCAAACACCTCGGGAATTCCGCATTACAAGGTCGTAATTCTTCAGTTTATGCGTTCTGCTACCAACAAACCAAAGCATTTAATGCAAATCAGTCCCATTTATAGTTAGAGTAAACACAATTTATGAATGTCCACATTTGATCGTAATTCAAGTTAGTATGATTAAATTTACGATATAATATACGAGACTTGAACTGTAGGAATAGTTCTACTAGTTGAAATTTAATTTAAAATCGTGTTGTGTCTCTATGCACAATTTTTTATATTTTTTGGTGGAATGAGGGCTTTTTTCAAGTGGCGTTTATTCACAGAGGAGATAATATTAAATTTCTGCCTAGGAATATTCGTTCGATGGGGCGAAAGCGTACATTTTCGCACGATTATAATCTTATCGGGGGGAATTCGTATTCAACGGAACCAGCAAATTTGATTCGAAAAACGTCGCGAGCTTTCCGAGCGATTTTCCGCCTTTGATGATAAGAAAGATACACACACCGTACGTGACAAAGTGAACACCCCGTATATACGATGGCATTGTGTGTGCTTGCACGATTCACCCTGAGGCCCTTCAATTTCGTCTCGGAAAATGTCCACTGGTTGCCAAAATATCGTCCGATCTTACCACATCACGTGACTGAACGCGACCAAAGAGCGATACTTGAGGGTGACTTAAGCGTTGATAAAGAACGATACTTCTCATATGTGATATTGCAGCTGTTAGCTCTTTGGATAAAGACGCACGAAATTGCTCTGCAGTCAACTTTTATCCTCCACTTCTTATCATCTAATTGCAAATGTACTTTTTATCTTGTCATCCACTTATAGCTTTATGTAAAAACACTTGCCTTTTTCACGTCACAGTTTTTTTAACATTTTGACAGGTGGCAAAAAAACGTTCCACTCAGAATCCGGAAAACCGAGAAATAAACATGAATTTTTTCACGGGAAATTTTTCAACCTCAGTAAGAAATAATTTAAATGAGTAAAATGTTTGGAATATTTATGGACATTCTCGATTCACAGTCAAGCTCAAAATTAGTCAATCTTGAAATCTAAAATAAACAAAAATAGACATAACGTAATTAATAAAACAAAATTGCCTTGCAAAGAATAAAATCAGGAAATGAACCAAAATCTTCATTCATTATATATTTCAAAAAACAGCTTTAACTTCATCTTTTTTATATTGAATACACTACGATTACTTATCGAAAATTCGTTACAATTAATGCGGCGAAAGCTAAACCCAAAGTCCAATCTACCTAATTTTCGAGGGTGAAGCAAAAAACCTTTTTAGAAAAAAAATTACAATCAATTGAGTAAATTAATTTTTTTACCTATGTGGATGAACAATTTAATAACCATTGTGTGAAAAATAGATAGCGCTATATATGTGTGTTAAAGAAATAGGCCATGGATTAGCTTTCCCTGGTATCACAAATAAAAATAATACACAACTTGTTTACAAAAATCATCTGAAATACATATTTTCATTTATTTCGTAAAAAAATAAAAAAATATTGAACAGAAAAAGTAACATTTGTTTTAACAGTACAAAATTTTTAAATTTTGGATAATAATATCTTCAATTGTTAAATACTTGTAAAAATTCTATCATAACCGTCGAATAGTTAAAGGGTATATTTTAATATAATTCATTCACTTTGTTTGTATTCTTTGAAATTCTAAAATGTCTGAATACATTTAGGTACTAAATTTTAGGATGAAGAACTACGATTGGATCTTTTTTTGTTGTATTTATGAATCAAATTATAGATTAAATTATTTTCAGCTTGACTGCAAGAAGAATATCCTTAATGTTAAAAAGAAATTTAATTATATTTTTAAGAGTTGCCATATTATTAACAAAGATATTCCTTTAAAAAAACAATTTATTAGGAATATTTTTCATATTACTTCTTAATTTTTTTCAATAACTATATAATTTTAATAAATAATAGCATATTTTGTGACAGAGAAGATTCTCCGCAACTTTACAATATAAAAAAAGTAAATTAGTTGAAAAATATAAATACATATTTGTTTATAAAAAAAAGGTTTGATGTTAAAAAAATTTTCAAATGATTTTAGCCATTAAAGCATTGATTTAAAAATTTGAATATGATGAAGCAGAGAATATAATAATGATAATTATAAAAAAATATGAGGCGACATAATATAAATGTATGAAAAAAACAACTGATACAATTTTGTATTATTTTACATTCTTTCTTAACCACTAATATCTTATCTATTCAATAGTTTACTTTTATATTGCTTTAATTTTATGAAGGCTATTTAAAAAAAAATTAATTTCAAATCGTATTGCTGCTCATAATTTTTATAATTTTGCAGTGATAATTTTTTTGTTTCATTCAGCAAATTCAGACAAAAATTAACCGTTAGGGACTGTTTTGAAGAAAATGCCCTTAAAAAGAAAATTCTAATTTCAAGCTTGCGCCTGTTCCAGTTTTAAAATGAAAGTATTATTTGTCTTCTTTGTAGACGCTCCACATCAAAGGCATGTAAACATAATGTAAAGATTCTAGCTTACCAGCTAGTCGAAAACTAAGAAAATTATCCATTGACCATCAACGAAAGAAAAATTACCTGAAACAAAAAAAATTAATACATTAAAGCATACCCGATTAAAAATTTGAATGCTGTTTCAAATGCTGTATAAGGGTCAAAATCAAACAGTCGAAAATATTATATCCCTGGAATATTATACGCTTGTCTTTAGAGGAATACTTTGTTTAATTATAGCATTTTATTAAGTCTACTTTATCCCGAAATAACCTACGTACCAATTATTTTTAGTTTTTTAGGTATAAAAATAATTTCGAAAATTTCGAATTATAATTACTTTTTAAATTCCCCCTAGTTTTTATGTCAACCGTTAACAAAACTACTTTTCATTAATTTTATGGCTTAAGAGTTTAATCTACAAATTTAAATTGATAAATTGGTAACATGGGTTTATAATTAAAGAACAAATATATTTTAAATGTATGAGTCTGTGCGGAAAATATTAATAAAAACATGTAATCCTTACCTGCAAAACATTTGCTTGCAAGGTTATTCCCGCGTAAAAACCTTCTTTAAAAAAATACATTTTTTTGCAAAACATTGTTATCCAGTAACACATAGTTTATTTTTACTGGGTAAAGTTAGTTGTATGAAGAAAAATAATCAATTTCCCCATTATTTCTAATTTAAAAATAATTTGAAATAAGCCTACAGTTATTTGTTTTATTAATGATATATCGTTAATAAAAACGAAAATAAATCTTAGTCTACCTACGCATGAAGGTTATAAAAGCAGATCTAATAATTCTTTATAGATAAAAAATATTTTTAATTTCTTAAGTTTAATGTTTATCCTTAGACTTAGACTTTAAAAAATTTTAATTTTAAATAAGGGCCTCGGTCTTTATCTCTTTTATATAGCTCTCAAATAATTTTGGGAAAAATTTTAATTAAATAATTCCAACTTCTTAATTTTTACACATAACTGAGAAATGAAGAAAAATTTTCAATCTTCTGGAGGATAATAACATTCTTTTATAAACAAATTGAAAAAAGAAAGCTACTTCAAAATCTACTACTTTAAAAGTTAAATGTTGGCAACTTTAGCCAAAAAGTAATTTAACTTATGTAAGAAGTTTCCTTGAAATAAATTTAAATGGATATGGCGAACGAAATAAAATCTGTGAAATAGAGACTGAAACTGTAGAGTGTAGAAGCAATCGCACTTAAATCTGTACGTTAAAGTACCTATTTTACATTCAGACTGTGAGCGGACATAAAAAGTCATGAATTTTCTACTAGGCTCTATTTTCATTAATCAAATTCTTCTCTTAAGGTAAAGTAAATGTAATCAAACTATAAATTAGAATCAATTTGTTAATCAAAATCAACAGCTATATCAACTATATTGAAAATTCTCAGACCCTGACGGTTATTTCAATATTTAATGAAAAACATCATCTCATTAATTGAATTTACGGTTGATAAAAGAGTTAAATCGAATTATACGTTGAAAAATCCCAAAGGTAAGAGAACATAAAAATGGGAATTTAAGATTCTCTTCAGCCAGTCCATTTGATTTCCAATAATAAAGGTAACCTAACGTCCGCTGGGTACTCTAGTAGGTTGTAGGATGAGGTTTTAAGAAAATTCCTTGGATATCATTGAGGTAAGACGGTGCTGTAGAACGCAAAATAAAGATTCGAACGGATATTGCCAATTTTCGGGCGGAAGAAGAGCGCGCCCTCGTCTACTCCAGCGGTGGGTACGCGTGCGTAGGAGGCTCGCCAACCTAAGTAGTCGAAACACTCTCGAGAGCGGCAGCCAAGGATAAGCGCTTATTAAATTAGTCTAACGAACCTAATATCTTAATTAACTGAAGGATGCCCTTCACCTCTCCACCCACATCTGCCATCACTTTGCAAGAGATCCTTAATCTTTGTGTACCGTTGAGATCACTTCAGCCTAATGACAATAATGAAAATCGAGAACCCGCGAAATCAACCAACTTCATAACGCAATATCCACAGGAGATAATTTTACCTACAATTTTCCTTGCCGTGAACCGCAGATAATTTATCAACTAACTAAGAAGTTCGAAATATAATTAAGTTGTTAAAGGAATTCATTGTTAAAAAAAAATATTTTGTTTTCAAAATTATCCAAAAAATGGTTATAACAAATAATGCAATATGAGATTCAAGAATTTATTCTTTTCAGTGACAGTGATGGTTTACTTTCATGAATTTTGGAGAAATTCATTGAAACAGGAGGGGAACAAAAAAAATTAGCATTTTTCTCAAAAAAGACCACAATAAATAAAAACAAATTTTTAATCAAATTGGGTAGCAGAACAATATGAGAAGAAATTTATTATACTAAAATAAATGAGAATCGATTAAAGACTATATCAATGTTACCTAATTAATAGATTTTAATTATTTTAATAAATTTCACTAATTGTTGATTGACTTCAATAATTAACAGTTGAATAATTTGAAATATTGGAATAGTAAAATTATAAAAATGCTATAATAAATATTAAAATTATAACATGTTAAATAAATGTTGTTTCATTATTGATTAATGAAATACAGTAGGTTGTTTTAGAAAAAACGAGAACCGAATTAGTTATGAACGTGATTTTTACGGTTTTTTCATTCTTTGGTGGTGATATGAATATTGCTGTATCTCCTCCGAATATTGTTTTACTTTTAGAGTAGGAAAAAGATTTTTCAAAATATTCCAAATCGTTAACTACAAAATTAGGAAAAGTCGTCAAAGTAAATAATTTACCAAATGTATTTATATATTATACCTTAAGCAACAACTCACAGAATTTAACTGAGGTTTCCATTGGAACCTATTTTTGGTTCCAAAGCAGCCAACACGATAAATAAGCTCTAAATAATACCTTAGTTGATGTTCTACACGACCCCAACTTTAAATGAGCCTATTTACAAAGAACCTATTTTTCACGTTGCCCACTTCGATAATTTGTTTAATTAATAAAATAATTTTTACCTTAAAGTACACATTTAATCGAACTCTGATGGACATAACTTAATGAAGATAATTAAATTGCAAAATATTACCGCAATTAAAATAGATATAAGGACCTGATAAATATCATTTGTAGGTTATGTAGAAAAGTTGTCAGCATAAAGGCATATTCATATGCAAAACACTTTTCGTACAAAGTCATCGGTCGATAACCGTAATTTGATCCCTAAGTTACCAGCCCTATTTTGCAAGCGTTTGGCTTTTGAATGCGCCTTTATGTTCTTTTCAAGAGCGCTGTAAACGAACCCTTTTGGCTCTCTACAGGTATCTATTGGAGCTCAAGTTCTAAATGATATCAACTTTTATTTGAGCCGCAACTTTAGTGAACCCCCAGTTTTTTCTGTGCTCTCATTAATATAAATAATTTATTTACAAATTGAAGTTTTTCCAATTCAATTTTGAAAGAAGGAAATCGTATCAAAATTGAACTCCTAGAATTTGTTGTTAACGTCGAAACATTTGATACATTCCAAAAAATTAAATAAAGGCTGATTCAATTTGTATGGTTGCAATTTATATAAATTGCGCAAGAACAACTTTCTTTGACTCCCCGATTGGTTAGCAAATTTTAATGCTACCAATTTAAAAAAATTTTTAACGCTGAATTAATTTTTCCATTAGCTGTTTTCTAGCGAAAGATTTATCTAAATTTTGTTCCTCTCATGCAGAGATAAATGATTCATAGTAAATATTCGGCAGAAATCACATTGAAAAAGGGACATTTCGAGGGATTAGAGACCTTTAAAAATTCTCATTGTATGTTCGGTCTAAATCCGCTTTTACTTTTATTGAATAATAAAGCAGCACATGACATTTATTTTATTAGTAAAAAAAGTAAATGTAAAAAGAAGCGCTGGCTAATGGACGAATCTTATAAGCCTTTCAAAAAGCAAATCGAAATATTTTAAATTCGAGTTGTAAGTTTCTAAGAAGCTTTTCGTATGAAGGATTCGAATTCTTGCCTTTAAAGATTGTGCTATCTAAACTTCTAAAAACTTTGTAATTGTTTTTCATTGATACAGATATTTTTTTTCTCGAGATTACCTTGCATAATAAAGTCCAATTAATTTTCGTAAAAAAAGCTTTGAAGACAAAACTATCTAATTCTAGTTCGTGTGACAAACGCCGCGGATAAACTTTCGATTAGGTTCCACATCCAAAACCCATTAAACTACGTATACCTACGTATTTTGACGCGCTGATTACGAAAATGATAGTGAAAATTGACGACTAGTCGATTTTCATGGTGAAACCGTG
>JAAAKG020143878.1:0-11265 GCA_010014905.2 Druon quercuslanigerum
GAACGTGTTATTTAAATAAATAACGCGAGAATTCCAGATCAATCTAAAAACTTTATAACCCCTTCCTCACACTACTCTTCTCCCTACCGAGTGAGTCACGCCTACCCCGAAAGGGGAACGGCTTAATGGTGTAATAATAATAATAATATTAAGTATACTTGATACATATGTTAGGAATAATATTTTTTGTTAATTCTGAATATTCTGAATTATTAAAGGATTACAAGTTAGAAGTGAATGATTGTTGATTGTTTAAACATTTAATAATAGGGTCATCACTCTAAAATAGATAATTCTCCTACGGCATATAATAATGAATTTAAAATACTAATGTATGAAAAGGAAATAATTAAATTTAATTAATAGTTAGGACTTATTTGTTGAAAAATCATAATCAGAAACAATCTTGTCAGGTGTATCTGGTCTCCTCGATTTGAAAAAACAAAATATTATATCTGTTAAATCAATAATTTGTCTCATTCTTTTCAGAAAATATAAAATTGGTATAATTTGGAATACAAAAAATTGCATAGTCATCCCGAATATTCGGGACAACTAGCGAAGCTTCTGAAAAATACTTTACACTTTCACAGAGAAAAATAAAAGAATGATAATTCTTTAAACAGCCTAAAATATAGTTTGAAAATACTTGCAAGCTTGACAGTTGTAGAATACAACAAATTCATGTTGAGATCATTACAAAAATCTCGTCTTTATCATGAATTTTACATTAAACTGCTATTTTGCATTTTGTTGGGATATTTTCCAGGCACAATATACAAAGGGATTGGAGCGTTAAATTATAAAGTTATGAAGTAGAAATTGTTTTTTGAAAATTTATCAAGCAGTAATTAATACTCAACTTCCGAAACAACTTCCAAACAAGCAGTTCTTAAAATCCTATTTTTCCGAAAACCGAGCTTTTCTCATTTGAAATCCGATGTTAATTTCAAAAGCCCGGGGGCATATCTTAATATTGACTGATATGAAAAAACAAAGAATTTCTGTCTCCAATAATCTCTCAAAATTAGAAGAGAGGGGAACTTTAGAGTGACCAAAACTTTGCAATGTACTTTTGGACCATTCTAATGCAGAAAGACTAGACCACGTTCCAGAAATAAATATAATTGTCAATTTTCAATAGAACTGATTATTGTTAATAAAATAATATTATATAAGAACTTACTTGTTATTGTTTAAAAAAAGTACACATACATACATTTGATTCATGAACATTCATGAATACGGCAAAAAGAATATTTTTATTCTTTGACATTAGTTTAAAATGACATTTCAATTACAATCTCAAGCATTATTTTCTTGACCTACCTTGCTTTAAAATTACTTTACACACTGTATGACTGATATGCATATTTATTTCTTTAATTTCCTTGCCAACAGTTAGTCTAATAATTTACATTGCGAAATTCATACTTTGAATGCAATGCCAAGCCGATTATATCAAGCTTACCATTAGACCAATTCCATTTCAAATCAGACAGGGAAGGCCAGCTTAGGGTAATATAGTGATTTGATAAATATATAAGGCGAAAATAATTGAACATGTATTTCACAGTTTAATACATTTTTTATTTTTTACATTTATTTGAAGATTACCCGCGAAATCTCAAAAAATTTCAGAAACTTTTGTCAAAATTCATTATTTGGAACTTTATTTGATTTCCTTATTTAACGTGGGAAATGGAAATCTCGCACGTTCAACTGATCGACAAATAATTTTAAAAATGATAAAATTGTGTCTGTTTAATAATACTTGAAAAATATCTTATTTTCGAAGTATTTCGTCGACCCGAAATTCTTAATGTCCAACATTTTTCAACTCTCCTAATGTTGTGATATTTTGTATCGTTCACGAGAAAAAATATAAAATAATACTTGAAGAAAAATAATTCTCCTAGCATGTTTGTCTTAAATAACAATTGTAAACAGAATGTAATACAAAATAAAAAAAGGTTGGGCTTTCCTGAAAATCTTTTTTTTTTGTTCATCAAATTTTAAAAACGCAAGAAAACGAGATTTCTAACAAAAACACTATTTTTTATTATTTTTTTCAATATTTAAAAAATGTGGTGCTAATATAAAAAATGTAGCTTATCAGTTTGATGCAAAATAAACTACTTTTTAAGCCGGAATTTTTTTATAATATAATTTTTGCTTTTTCCCGTAAATGATGCAAGCTATCAACAAAGAGTAAAAGGTGTTTTTCTATATCGTAAAATTTCAAAATTCAGTTTTTTCAATATTTTTTTTTCAATGTGAAGCAGCAATGTTAAAAAGTGGGGTTTTTGAGAAAATCAAAATGTAAAAATGTTAGCAGAACAGCCGACATTCTATCATTAATTTTTTTGTGATTAATTGTGAAGTGTCACAATTTCAACGTCCAATAAATAAAGAAAATCGCAAATACTGGATTTTGAAAAAAATGCTGTCAAGTTTTGAGAATTCACAGGTAATCTTCAAATTAATGTAATAAATACAAAAAATGTTTGAATTAACTATAAAATACGTGTTTCCTTATTTTTACCACAGAATGATATATATCCAAATCTCAAATCATCCTGACACCATGACCTAGACTTTTCTTGATTTTTTAAAGTTTGAAATGGAATTGCTCATTGTTTAATATCACAAAAAGATTTTGTAATTACGATTCTTATTTCCGGATCAGTTAAATGAAGATGCACAGAAATGAATTTCCTTTGTCTTAATATTACGTATATAGAACATGCAAGCAAAATTATGCTCTTCCACAACATTAATATTTTTATTTCTCATTTTAAAATCCTTTAAAGAGAGTAGTTCAAAAATGAAAAAATTGTATAAAAAGTAAAATCAGTTTATTAGTGAATATCAATACTAATTTATTAAAGAATATATATTAATTAAAGTCTGCTTAAAAATTGATGGAAAAAATATTAAGTGCTAGGAAAAGCACAAGTTTTTCGCAGACTATCGAGTATCGAACAAAAATACATGAAAAGGGGGAATTATTAATTGGCATTTGCCGTTAGTTAACTTGTATTAAAGTCTTTATTATTATCTCAGATTTTGAGCGGGTGACTTATTTTTTTTTAATCAATTTCCTTGTTAAGGGACCACCGGTCAGAACACATCAGTTCCTCCTTCATCGTTCTCCACGACATAAATAATTAATCAGCTCTCGTTATAACATGTAATTAAGTTTTTTTTTATATTTTTCGTGATTATAGTGCTCTCTTTTATTTGTAGATTTTTATAAACATTTCTTTAAATGCAACCGCAAGGGGCGTGCGCGCGAGGTATACAAATTTACGATTTTTCTTAAATAACAACATTAAAATCTCACTCATTGCACATGTGCTCATCTCTCAGTCCACCATAATAAATTAATAACGATAAGAATGTCAATAGTCATTTTTCACATGTGCTCCTTAATTCATACATGCACAAAAACTATCATACACATCGACAAAATATCCGTTCTTACGGATTTCTATACAATAAATATATACATATATAAGTGAGTGTATATATAATATATGTTAATAATATCGTTTTATGTTTACGCGCTTTTGTGAAATGATAATTGTAACTATAAGCATAACAGTGTATATAGCAATAATAAGAGTAAAACATTTTTCATAAATTATTTGATAAGCCGTTTCCAGCTTGATATTTCGAATTTATAATTCATATTCTATGGGAGAGACTGTCAAGAGTGGATAATTTTAATTATTGATAATTTTTTAAATTGTACGTAATGCGATTCGATAATAATAATTTTCGCATTTATATTAGATATCTAATTAGTTTTCTTAATTAATAATAAATAAAAAATAATCAAAAATTGATTAAAATTATCCACTTTAGCCTAGATTATCAACTCTACCCCCTCCATCCTCATACGAAATAACTAGCATTAAATAATTTTCAATAAATTTCAACCGCGAATATAATAACGACAATAATTAAATTGTGCTCTTTAATAAAAAATAAAGCACTGATTAGAGTGCAATAATAAATAACGATCTCAATTTAGAATCGCCTTCTTAATTCGTGTAGGACGGTCAGGAATATAGGAACTGAATGGGGAGCAAAACAATTATTTTTCACCACGAAAAAAGTCGTGAACTTTTAATATTTAATTCTCAAAAAGATTATCAACTCAAGTTCAATTTAGAACAAACTACTCTTTTGGAAGTTAGTATTCTTTTAAAATTATAAATTGTCATTTTAATTTAGAATACCTAGTAGTTTGTTCGAGATTTTTTTAGAACCTGCTTAGAATTTTGAAAATTCGTATTTGCCTATAAAAAGGTTTGCCGCCCTTTTGAGTGTAATTCAGCTTTGCAAAATTAATTATTTAAAGACTTTTTATTTTTCGGCAATTGTCCTGCTCCGAGTACCGGAAATGGATTCGGGGACGGGGAAATTCGTAGCTTAAGTCGTTTTTTGTTCAATCTAGGCTGACGGAAGTCAACCTACCTTTATCCACCGGTCGATGGAATATTCTATCGCTGCCAGCCATCTAAAAATTAATTGAATACACATTAATTTTTGCTATTTCAGTGTTTTCAATAATAGTGAAATAACGTGCCTTCAAATTAAATTCGACAAATTCTGATAAATTTCTACAAATGCAAGTGAACAGATTAAATAAAAACAAATCGCAATAAACTTAATTATTTCAAAGTCAATTAATTATATTTTTCTATTAAATTAATTAAATTTAACTGAATTCAAATTATCTATAGCTCAATTCAAATAAATTACAATGACTTCGAATTCAAAGCGGATTCAAGGTGATTTGACAGAACTCAAGTAAATGTGATAAAAAGGGAGATTATTATTATTATTTATTCTAGAATGCAAATGCTTTTATTGCAATTTAAAATTAATTCCATAGAATTCACAATAGATATAATAGAATTCAAAAGAAATTCAGGAGAAAAAAAGAATAATTAAACGGATTTCAAACTAAATTATAATAACTCAAAACTGATAATTTATCATAATTAAAAGCAATTAAAATTAATGAAATTAGAAATAATTTTGGCAAATACAAGAGAAATAAAGATATATTTAGTAGAATTAATTTTGAGTGAATTGCAATAAATTTCCAATTACTCAGATGGAATTTAAAGAATAATAATTTAAGTGAATCCAAAGTAATTTCGTGCTAAATTACAGTCCATTTCAAACCTAATAAATAGTACTGCTAAATTCGTATTATATTTAACTAAAATAAAGATGAATGTATTTTACAGAATTGCAATTAGAATTCAAATTAAACTTATTGAGAGGCGAATTTAATGTCATTCATAGAGCTTTAATATAATTAAAGTAGCATGATTTTAGGATTTTCTATCAAATAGTCGAATTAAAAAAAATTAACTTCAACCCCAAACAGCTGAATTTTTAACCAAATATTAGAATCTTCCAGCAAAAAGACGAATTTTTTGTAAAAGAGTTGAACGGGCAATCCAAAAGGACGAATTTTCTATTCAAAAAGACAAATTTTCAACTAAAAAGTTGAATTATCAAGAGAATAGTTTCAATTTTAAATAAAAGTGATCGATTTTTTAACAAAACGTGTAATAGTTACATGTACAGTTGAGAAAATTAATTAACATATTTTTTTACACAAAATATTTACTTTTTTAACAAAGCTAGTTTAAACTTCTACAAATCAAGTACATTTTCAATTAATCCGTTCCATTTTCGATCAAGAAAATTATTTTTCTATCCAAAATTACAAATTTACAACGAAATACATTAATTTTCATCCAAATAGTTTAAATTTCAGTTCTAAAGATTCTTTTTATCCAAAAAGAGCGAATTTTCAACAAAATAAATCAATCTTCAACCACTTGTAAAGTCACTAATTTTCATTTTGTCAAGCATTTAAAAAAAAGGACAGTTAGACGTAGTTTTTGAACGCCCCCTTACAACAATTTTAGTGTATATAAGCAAATCAATTGAATTAAAAATTAATTAGAGTTCAACAAAATTCAGAGTAAATTATAAAATCTTTTTTTTTTCCTAGGAAAAAAAGTCTCAAATTTCAAAAGAATGTTTTATCTTTTTCATTTTTTAACCTATTATTGAACCACATCAATTTAGAAAAAATAATTTATCCTAAAAAGCAAACCTCTTTTTGTCAATTTCCGATTCAGTCGCAAAAGTAAAAGTTCTCTGTGTGGGATCGGGGGGTTGAAGTTCGAATGCGTGTTTTCTGCCACCAGAATTTGGGGCGCTAGCGTGAACCCTAAATCCATGAAGGCACGCGACTCCGAAAGACCTTTCGGAATTCGCATCATCATAAAAGTAGAGTGCAGCATCTTTTAAAACACAATATCGTCTGGACCACCCAGAAGATGGGGACGTTCTCCTAATATTCCTCTGCAGTTTGCTGAGGTAACCAAAACAATCTGGTCTTTGGACTGAGCTAGGAGACATCTGCTGCATCCTCAAGGATGTGTCCAACCAGGTACCTGCCTAAGAATTAAAAAAGAAATCACATTAACATCGATATGACAGATTTTACATAAATTATCTTTAGGTTTTTTTTTCTTTTGATGCAACAAGGTAAGTTTGGGTTAGACGTGTTAGGTAGCATATTTATAAACGACTTCAGCGAATTTAATATGATATGGAATGGATATATTAGCACCAATATAATTAATTTTTATAATAATAGTAGTAATAATAACAGCAATAAGTATTGATGTATTATATTAGAAATTTGTTTACAATGTTAATAAAAATATGGAGAATATTACTTGATTATTTCTTTCAACAGCTTCACGAATAATAGTACTCCATCTAGCTGCAGCTTCTTCAGTATCAGCAGCCAAATGTAGAGTTGGTGCTCCTTTTTTTCTGATGGCAAAGCTGTGAGATCTTTTTTCTAAAGTTGGCTCTACGTCGTATTTTAGAAGCATCACTGCCCCTACTGGCTGTGAATCCTGCGGAATAAAAGTTCCCTTCCAATCAAGATAAGTCAAACACTGAAATTTATATTTAGTATACACATATGAGAAATTACCCTCAGCGAATTTAAAATAATTTCTAAGGAATTAAACGTAATTGACGATTTGTGTTCACTACACTAAATCAAACGTGAGTGGAACAAAACCATCAACCTACTTCAAAAAGTTAAAATATGTTTTGGAATTGGAATAGTCGATTTTTTTATTAGTTTGCGAACGGTATTTTTGAAAACTTCATATTTAGCGATAAAAACTTAATGGGGATTGGAGTGACCCCACAGATTTCGACATTTTTTGGTATACCGCTCAAACATCCCTAATACTTAATTTAGATATTTTTAATTAATGGCTTACCGCATCAGTCTTATAATAATAAAGGCAGTTGTCACGACGAAGAGCGAACCACCTTCGAACCCACTTATCTGGACTAGTGGAAGTGGCAGCTTTCCTCCAGAGGTACCCTGCACAAATAGGAGCTTCAACTGAGCTTTCTTTTGTTCCACTTCTGCCAATTTGTGGTGCTAAGACGTTGCATGTTGTTGCCACTTCCAGTTCTAGGACATCTGATCCTGAATGGGCCATCCTGACGACCTCGGAATGCGTCGCGTCCATAACGTTCCTTCCGTTCACTGTCATGATTATGTCACCTATTTCTAGACCGGAACTTTCTGCTGGCGTGTCCGGCTCGATTACTGATACCACCACTGGCTTCGATCCATGAATCCTGAATCCGAACTCACCACCTGCTTCGCGTTTTATTATCACTCGTTTGTCGCTTTCTGAAAACGAAAAGGAAATTTGGGTTCAATTAAAATTCCCTGTCATAAGAAATCATTGTTGCCAACAATGTAGACGAAAAGAAAACCGATAAAAATAGGTAGTTGAGAAATCGAGAAAATATTGGTGCGAATAGGAAATATACAATATTGTCGAGGATAACAAAAAGAAACCATTTGGTAGAACAAAGAATATATAGACTGCATCCATTTCGAACCAGACAGGGCCCTACACTTAAAATTGCAGAACCTCTGGAGGGCGAAATATGTTGTTTTTTAGAAGAAATTAGGCGATACTTCTTTTTCCGATTTGCAAACAAAATTTATTCCAAAAAGTTATGCGTATTTGAATGTTGTGCTTTGTTTAAAAAAAAATTTGTTTTGTTTAAACCTCTATAACTTTCAGCCTAACTGAGATATTTATTATTTTCTTTTTCTGAAAAAATTAAAAATCAATGTTCTCAAAAAACTCAACTTTAAATTTTTTTTGTCAATTTTTTTTCACTTGTATTTTGAGAATGAAGATATCTTGAAAGTTTGATGCTTGCTAAATAATTTTCTACTTTTTCTTGAAAACTAGATAGATATAAAAAAAAGTTAAGATAAAAGTTTGCACTTCTAAAAAAGTCCTATGAAAAACGTCTCTTGTTTTTTTGCGATATTTTTCATAGTTTACGAAAAAATTTTTAAAATATTTTTTTAGGGAAAAAAATTATCCCAGCCTCAAAAACGGTTTAGTCCGCATGCTACTGCTAAGATGACTTTCCTTTATAACTAAAAACTAAAAAAAAATATTTATAAAAATAAAAAAGTTAGGGTTTTTAAGAGAATCTTTTACGGGCTAAACAAATTTTGGAGTCGGGAGAATATTTTCCCCTAAAAATGTAGTTTTTGAACTTTTCTCGTGAGGTGTAAAAAAAAATTCGAATTTTTTAAAAAACAAAGATCAAAATTCAAAAACGCATGACTTTTTAGAAAAAGTACTGTTTGCACGTCAGATAAATACTTATCGCCTAACTGCCTCTAAGAAACAATATATTTAGTCTGTTTTTTCAAATGTTTATATAGGCATATTATAATGGAATACGCCTATTCCGAAAGGGAAAATGACTTAATGGTATAATAATAATAAAAAATGTAGAGGCATGTGCAGGATGAAAATCAGTTGAGCATCTCTTGACCGAACAATTTTTGTCTTGTGCACGCCTTTACATTTTTTATAATAATTCGAAGCGAATAAATATTTCCAAAGTTGCTTGGGCTTTTCATAGATTATTCCAAGAGTTGCAGTCGAACCTTGAAAATTGGCAATGTAGAAAATAAGCCCATTCTTTTTTACTTACTCGCTTAGTCTTTATTAGACGCGCAATTTAATACGATTTCGAAGGCTTTTCATGAAATTATGATATCTAATTTTGTGCTGGAGATACTCCGCGAGAAGTGAGTGTATGTTCTTAATTTATAATTTTTTAGACATCCTTATACATACTCCTGGACGGTAATGTACTAACAAAGAAGTTTATTCTTTGATAAAACTTCCTTTTTTAAGTTCTTTGCTCGACATTGCTCTTTTAAATCACATAAAGGATAAAGTCCTTGAAAGAGTCGCGTAAATGAGATGAAGCATTATCGAGATACTTGTGTGAAGAATTTATCGATAGTAAGCTGAATATAAAAAAAACAAAGAAGGGATTTGTGTCACTAGACATCAAACGCATCGTTGGCATACTATGTGCTTTAGTCATCGCGGCGACACGCGTCGTTCTCCTGAAGCCGATTTATTTTAGTGATGTAATATCTGGGAGCTCGTTTAACATGATGTCAAAGAGATTCCGACCAGGCTCATGAATTTTCATGTTTGTCGTTCGATTTACAGTGTTACATCAAAATCAATCTTTCTCTACATATTCTTCTTTTATTATTGACGGCTATTACTTTTTTCCTGCCACCCGCCAGACATCAATGTACAACAAAAAGTCCATGGTCAGAAACTCTGCCCCTATGTCAGGGTTTTTCTTCTTACCTCCGTGCATTAGAGTCAATTTAAAATTAATAGTACAAATATTAACAAATGCATTACTATATGATCAATTTCAAGTTATAATCAGATAAGTAAACAGTAATTAGAAAAGCAATTTGCAATTTGACAAAATAAAATACTACAATTGCAAAGCTACAAAAGTATAAAGTTACAGCTTTTATGCTATTTACGAATTGCTCAATTTGGCAAGCTTGCATTATGAAAGTTTTTATTAAATGATGAAATAGTTAAATTTTGAATGTTTTAGCCAAAGAACATAAATGATGTATAAACTATTATACAATTTTTCTGGATAAGAGTACTAAATGTTGATTTTTATTGAGCTTTTTAATATTTTTTTTATTTTAAATTCCTCAAATTTATTCGTCAACAGGGGATTTTTGGGGCTAAATGGGCCCTGAACAAAATTTATATTACGCTTCCGGACTATTAGATGATTATTCATTTTTTTAATCCAATTTTTTATCCTAACATACCTTATTAAAAAAAAAGATTGATTGATCACTCTCATTGTCTTTTTACTGATGATAGATAAGTATGAGAACGTTAAGAAATGTGAGCTGGGAGAGAGCGGATCAGAATTATTGATGGACCTTTTGATATTTAAAACTATTTATTTTGGACCCTTTCGTTATATAATTTTTAGGAGATATTTATCATTTTCATAGCTTCACTTTGAATCTCTCTTTTGTTTGTTATAAATATAAAATTCTGTTTGTTTAAAAATGTGCAATTTCAAGTTTTTTAAACCTATAATCTCAATTTCAATTTGTGCAATATTTGAAATTCTTGAACTTTTAATGATTCAATTTGATTATTTTTCTGTTTTAAATGTTTAGTACTAGAATTGCGTTAATTCTTTGGCTAAAAACAAAATTTGACGGATTTTGATACTCAACAAGTTCACATTGTAGCACATTTAATTTTTCTCCTTTGTGAAAGTTCGAATTTGGACGGCCTTCAATTTTGATTTATCCAGTTTTAAAAGATTTTGATTCAAAATTGTTTAATTGAGGCGCCGGATGCAAAAAGGAGATACAGAATTATTTTGCTGGAGTGGGGAGGCTCCTAAGCTCCTGAAAATGAAGCCTTGAATTTTAATTTTTAAAATATATATCCTAAATGAAAATTTAATTTCGCATCTTTTTCTCTTCATAAAAAAGTTGTAGCTTTTTTATTTTTCGAATTATATACGAAAAACTGTTTTTTTTCTCTGATCAAAATATTTTGATTTTTATCACTTCAACTCGCAGCGAAATGGAAAGTTTGTGATTTTTTTTGGTATAAAATTCTGCGACCGATGGAGTTAGCAAAACATCAAAATGTTTATTCAAAAAATGGTTAATAACTTTTTTCGAAGACGGTGCATAATTTGTGCGCAAACAACTTCTAGCGTTTCGGGAGTCGAGCGAATTTTGAGCAAGCGAAAACTGTCAGCGAGAAAGTTGTTCAGAAA